>AXCO02009425.1:0-14599 GCA_000473525.2 Anopheles melas
AGGTAAAGACGGACACGTTAAGGAAGATGTTAAAAATCGTCACACTCATGTTTTAACAGAAAATGTTTTGAAACTTTTAAGATTCTATCGTATTTTTTGAAATAAAAACATTTTTTTTCGTGCAGTTTTAAAATGTTCTGATAAAACGGACACTTGATATGGGAATGACGGACACCATGAAAGGTAAGACGGACATCTGAAAAAAACATTGGAAATTGAAGAGGTTTATAATATTTTAACATATCTCAGTGCATTGCCCGCCCTGGTACGTACATAAACCATAATATTCTTGACCAATTGCAACGACGTTTCGTTAAACCGTGAATTTAGGAATTATACGCGCCATTTCTAATGCCTCGAAGAATGCAAAATCTATACCATTATTGAAATATCGGGCACTAACAGCTGACATTACTTCAGCTTACAGAGCAAGTCGTGGCAGGATACAAGATACTAATTGTACAAAATACTAATTGTATTTTAAAAAGCTGAAATCAACGCTGGAATGATCAATACTCAATAATACGTAACAAAGTTTAAAACTGCTTCGTTTTTTACCTTTTCATTGCGTACTCGCAAACATCAATTAAAGCCGCTTTTACCTGCATCCATCGTACGTCGCACTGATTATGAACATTACTCTGCCCTACAACTCGTCGGAATACAGCAAAGCCAATCCGAAAAAGGTTCAGGCTTTTTCCGGACTTCCGGGGTCGACAATGCCCAAGGCTATCGGTGCAGAAGTCGGAACCAAATTTTAAACCGCGTCATTCACACACCACATTCCCGTGTACTTGCCAGAATTCAACGAAGCCTGGTGGGTTTCTTGGTGGATGGATTGGGACGTGAAGGTTTCTTTTTTCTCCTTCCCACTCTTTTTTATTCTACACCAGCACGCCGCGGTTGCGGTCATCAGTGGCGGCTAATGATATTTACCCTCATAACTTTTTAATGGAACTTTAAAAGCTACAACCCCGTTCAGCGCACAGCGTAACGAAACAGACCAACCTGGGCCGACCACCACCTTCACGGTTTTCGGGCAATTTCCTGTCATTCCACCGGGTCAAGATCGTAACCGGAACGGTGCTGATGGTTTTGCAGTCGTTTTTACCGACGCGCGGTGCAGGTTTACATTTGCAACCGGTGTCTTCCATACCGCTTGACGGATTAGCAGTGGTTTTAATGAAATCATAATGAAATTACTGTTCCTGACATGGTTCCTCTCTGGATGCAGCGTTCTACAGCGAAACATTTTCAAAGCGATCTTGTAATAGGATCTGTATAATCGCTTAAACTGTGCCACGATTTATTAAAGCCTGTAGGCAAGATTTTCATTCAACAATTGCTACATCAGGTGTTAAATGGTTTTCTGTAGCATGTTTGCTGCCTTCAATATGATGCAATCCATTAATGTTGCACTGTAATGGTTGTATTGGTCGTTCAATACCAGTAAGAGACATCCTATAGTGTGTACAAATGCGCATACATTATTATTAAGTGTTTTGAAACAATTGAATTACTACCGTCGCCTTTTCGTATCAAACATAATTTTATGAAATACCGCAACTGGTGCACTTTGCTCGAAGGCTCTTTGTGGATGCTTGTCGTAGCTCATTGAATCGAAAATGCGCACCCTTGGCAATCTGCTTAGTATCTCCTTACCGCAGCTTCAAACTGAAAAAAGAGCTGACATTATCAACTTTTCCCTTGTCATGGGTGACCGGTCTGAAAAAAGGGCAAGTGACTAGCCCCGCCAGAGAATTGTTTTACCTCCCTTTCACGATGTCCCTTCCACCCCGGGCTCATGCAGAACTGCATTGCTAATGCGTTGCCAACAGTTGCAACTCCTACGGGTATCCTGCTACCAGACATCATTTATCACAATTTATTACCACATGTCTCTTGGTGCTACCTCGCCATACTTTGGAGTTTTCCCTGCTCGTCAGTAGCAGTGCACTGCGGCTTGAGCCTAAGCTGTTTGCTACCAGTCCTTTCGGTAAACGAATGTTGTGGCTTGCGGCAGATCTGAAGCAAAAGGGTTTCAGAAGTAACGAAGAAACTGGTTCATCCCTGACACTCCCCCCAGGCGTAAAACACTGACACGGACACACACACGCAAAAGGAAGATCAGGAAAAAAAATATCAATTTTATATTTATGGAAATTTCTTCACAGAAAACCCCGAGCAACTATCTCCGAGGATGCTCGACGCGGCTTCTGCATCGTCAGCTGCTGCCGCCATTCAGTGTCGCTGTTCAAAATAATCGCGTTGCAATGACGTTATGTTGGCGAAATAACAACCGTGCAACCGTTCGGTCCAATCCAAAATTCATGCACATGATTTTCGCTAGGGGTTATGTTACGCGATACACCATGCACCCGTTTACCACACTGAACGTGTATGAATGCACGAACGAAATTTGCCAAACCCCAGATGACCGAAGGATTTCTTCAGCGCACGGCTCCGGGTGCACAAATTATGGACGATGGAGAAATTCAACTGAGAGAGACCCCAACGGGCTGCATTCAGCGATGCATTCGCGACGAGAAGAACACAAAGGGAAGCGCATTAGGCGCTTCTCAAAACGAGATCAACGAGGTATTTTCGTGGGAAATGGTAAACTTTCACGAAATCCAACGATCCGTCGGTCGCGCAATTTTCCCAGCATTAATGCAGCTGGCCGATCCAATTGATGAAATTTTCAATAGCACCGGCGAAACATTCTGCAACCAACCCTCCGTATGGATAATTATAAAACTTTTCACTCGTCATGCTTGCGGTGCCGTCTGCCTCTAGTTTACTTCCAGTGCTCGATGGATCTAATAAATAAGTTTATTGTTTCATGAGTTCGGTACGAGCACAGCGTCCAGTAGTGAGTGTGCATAGCACATCTCACACACAGGGTGATTTGGAAAATGAAGAAAATTAAACCAAAAACCATTTTCAACGGTAGATATGCCAGTGTCCTACAAATGCCCAGCTTCAGCCACCAACTCGCACCAGCATCAAATTGAAAATATCTTCGCCCCTCAATCTTGCCACTGCAGCCTTTTGCTGAGGGCTGAAACCGCATGCTTCCAGTCCATTGAGACTGAATTGAAGCATCCAACTTGATGGGGCAATGCAAACCCTTGGCTTGGGCTCCGGTGCGTAAACGGTCTTTATGCTGCCGTGCCATGGCACATTTTGTGCACGCTTATTGGTTGTGTATGTAAGCGAGTGGTTGTAAAATGGTGGTAAATTGGAAGTTGATTGCTTCTTGATTTACTTTCAACGGTAGCAATATTTGTTACCTCGGCTTCACTTTCATGAAGTGTATTGCTCTTTCTGAGCAGTTGAAAAGAACCGTACACTTGATAAACCGTCTAAAAGCGTCTGAGAACGTTAATGAACTTGTTTCATGAAATAAATATGACTCTTCTTAGCATATAGAACAAGAACATTGTCTTTCATGGTTTTTTGAAGTATTTAGGTTTGATGGTCTCAGACAATCTGTATTTGTTATGTATATAACATCGTTTTTTCAAGTTATTTTCTTTTATGCATACGTCAACAATATGTTTTACGCTTCTATGCACAGTCAATACAGCGAAGCAAACACAAAGGAAATTCAAGTTCACTTTATGTATAAGATTTTTGTATAATTGGATATTTTTTAAATCTAAATGCGTGTGAATGTCATATGAAATGAAGCTGAAAAACAAATAGCAACACCATACATTTCAAAACAAATAAAGCGATTAGCGATCCTACGCGGACATGCCGGCTAATGCTGCTGGCGGAAGTGTTGCTCCGTCGCAGCGCCCAACGCCGGTGCTTTACACCGAGTCGGGTATATTTTTCCTTCGTTGACCGGAGAGTGCCTCCGACTATTAAGAAACGAGCGATTCTGAGGTTTATGTTCGAATGCGCTTCCTTTATTTAGGTTTTCATCTCTTATATGCTATTTAGTTGCTGACCGCATATAGGTCAGCTAACTGTGATTATGACTATTTTGATAACAAGATGTATTTATACTTAATGCGACATGTGACATGTTTATGGTTTATGAATTGCGTAAAGTTACTTCCTCGTTTGAACCGTGAGAACGGTTGACTACCTGTTTATGTTTGTTGCGTTTCTGAAGCGCGCGCTATTGCTTGAGCCGTGTTTTGCTTGAACTTTGTTTTAACTTGAAGTGTTTTAACTTGAAGTGTTTTACTTCGCTATTTCCGCATATATGCTTTTACTTCATAATGAGGTCGTACGCAACACCGGCCTATAATACAAAGGCTTTCGAGACTTAATTCATTACCACGAAGCCGGACAGTCTAGTCAATCCTTGCTACAAGGGGATGGTCCATTCTAGGTTTGAACCCATGGCGGGCATGTTATTGAGTCGTCAGAGTTGACGAATGTACCGTGGGACCGTTTCTTACCATACACGGTACTTAATATTAGGTATTAAATCTCTCAAATATCGCCGTATGGTTGCTCAGAGTGTTTTTATTGCAAAAAATTCTAACACACAACATCGACGCTCCAGATCTGTTAGCACGATTAAGTATAAATACTCCAGCTAGGATTCTTTGACACTATGAACATTGAAGTATCGACCGTAGGAGGCGACTTTGGAGCTACAACGAGCCCTTGATGTATATGTCTCGCAGTTTTAACTCGTCTTATTCATACTTTGACTATAATAATTCGATCGATACGTATAAAAATCACCTATTGGCTTTGTTTAACACTCTAATCCCCAATTAATGTTAAATCGTTAAACAGCACATAGTGTTAAGATACTTGGTTGAAGTTGCTAAGGCCACTGCGAAGGCCATGCAAATGTTTCACTAAATAAATAAATCATCGAAGCTTTTTTTTGATGAACCCCAACCCTGATGGGACCTTTTGTTGTTAGGTCAATTCTTAACAGAAAATTACGAGGGCATAGTGCATAGAAGTTTATTCTACTTACAATACAAGTGCATCATTTACATGTAGACTCAAAAACATTAACTTTAACTGCGTGTGCTATCTCTCTTCATTGACGTAATGACTACATATAAATCAAGATTTGTCTAGTGTTCTAAGCTTAAGATTAATCCTTAGTCCATTATAACGATTTTAGTGATTACTTTAAAAGAAATATTTTACAAACTTTTTATTTACTTTAACAGATATAAAACAAACCTTATCCAATTATAGGAGGGCTTTTCAAGAAGAAAACATTTTTAAAAATTAAATTTTCAATGTAAAAGTGACAAGTAAACTCTGATTGCCTATTAGTAGATTATGAATTAGAGGATAAAAAACCTTACTACATCCCTTTTAGTTGAAGACATGGAGGATGTAGAAAGTGCCATTGAGAATGCTTTATATTTTGCTTAGGGCACCAAATACCCGGAACATTTGCTCTCAATTATCTAGGTGTGTTACGTCCTATATGTGATACAAATTAAAATGAAAACTGTGCTTTGAGTAAAGCAACATACAACTTAAGCCCATGTAGTAATCTGTATAATATGCTGGTGCCATTTTTAGTCTGTCGGTAAGTGATGAAATCTTCCACAATATCTAGATAGTATACAGGGCATTTACAACACCACATGTGTCTGTCCACATGGAATGTGTTTGCGATTCACAACCAGACAGACCATATGTACATCACTTTTTCCAACTACAACAAAAAAAACTTGGATATTTGCAACCGTTTGCCGGGATGTTTGCCTTCCTTTTTTGACCAAGCAACCACCGCGCCGCACATACGGTGATCTGATTTTTGGATTATGGTGTCAAACTAACAAAGTATTATGGAACAACGGAAGTGCACCCGAACCAGGATCACGACTGCAATGGCGAAGGGAATTGAACACGATGAAACAATGAATGTTTGAAAAGGATACTTCCAAGAATAGAATAACTATTACGAAGCTAAACCAAACGCCTAGTGGATGGATGAGGCATTTCGTATGTACCGAGGCGGGGCATGGAATAAATTCTTGTGTCAATATGGTTCGGATCCAGCGAGAACGAGCACAGGAACTTCCGTCGAACTCCCTGCATATTCGAACCCGTACTCCACACCTTCTCGTTACGTTTCACGTCGTGCCTTATTCGCTATCGACATCTCTTTCTGTTCCTTTTGCAGACAAACAGAACTGGTTGAGCAGTGGGCGAAGAAAAGAGTGAAAGTTCTTCGACTATTAAATTTGTTTGAACTTTGCATTAAATCTGCACGGATAACCCAGGAATTGTTTTCCCCTTTTAACTCCAACACCCCCGCCGGTCTGTATTCTGCTCGTCGATCTATGAATCGCATTGGTTTCTTGAACTGTACCGGCATTCTTGTCCAATTATGCAACGATGAAACCGTTGTTGGCCTGATTCCGAGGAAGAGATGCCGTGGAATACATATTTTCGATGCATTGAGAAAGCAATTCAAAATATTCATGGTCTTATAAATGTAATCTAAGTCAGTAAAGAACGGTCTAAATGCTTTAACAACTTGTTCAATATCTTTGCTACGTTCTACTCAGAGCGTTGTCATTAATTTTCCACTACAATGAACGGCTCTCTCGATTGCTTTCAGAGATGCTTATAAATGATGTACCTCCGAAGCGGTCGGTGATCTACGTGGCACTACTTAGCACGTAATCCATCTGCACCTCTGGCTGCCGAGTCAGTCTTTTTGCAGTCTTACAGCTACGACACGATGTTAAAAAAACACACACACATACACACACGTCTTTTTCCATCCGGCAACAGCAACAGGGCACCGTGTATGGCGGTACCTTGTGCAATTTTATCATGTCACAAAAGCTAATGGGAAAGACAAGATTTAAGCAGACGACAATTGATAACAGACGCGTGAAGATTGTTCAAGACTAAAACGGGGGTATTCAACAAAAAAAACACCTCCCAGCACATCTCGAACTTTGGAACAAACTTTACCAACTGCAAATGGTACGCGGACATGAGCACGAAAAGTGCAAAAGTGTGACATTACTCAATGTCGATTGCGACGAGATAGAGTGCACTCCATCTGCCTGAAAGAAGGTCACCGTGGACCAAAACGGTGAAGCGCAGTGCTCCATTACCAGCACCGTACACCGTCAGCATGGGCAACATCTGGTGAGATCCCGGGCTGAAGCTTTTGCTATCGTCTTATGGGTTGGAATTTCTTGAAAGTTAACGCTCACAGAAGAACTCGCGTAAGAACCCGAAAGCAAATGACAGTAAAGTATGCTGCTGAAGGGACAGAGCTCAGCGCAGCATGGAAATGAAATAAATGAGAATATTATATTTTTAATTAAATTATTCTCACCCCCTAAGTCCAGGTGTTCATTAGACAGATATTTATTTTCACTTCTAGTGGATCATGGGTAGAGCTAAGTATCTTACGTATGACGATAAAACGTCCATGATGTACAAGAGTACATGGACCCTATATTTCAATTTTTATTACAACTCAATGTAATGTACACCAAAGACAATATAACTTAACCTTCTATTAAAATAAGGTTCAGCAAAATGGAGATACTAGAAAAATGTAACAACTCAGACACACTTTTACAACCATTACATCATTTGAAAACATTATATTATTTATATTTCTATGAATAATACTTTGATGAAGCCTTTTGTGCTGATTCAGCTGGAATGCATACAATATTGTTCAACATCTATGGTTGTGTTTGCCATACAGTTTGCCAACCCCCATTATGCAAGAACAATTTTAACACTCATCATGATTGAACATCCACCCAGGAAGGAAGCCAAGAAATAAACTTGATTTAGTTTCTTTATTGCAAGCAATCCAACCAAAAGCACAAACAAAGCGATAACAACAAACAACACTGTACTATTCTGCCATCCTCAGCTCAGTTTCACTCACCCCATTCTATTTTCCAAGGGCAGCGCAGGTAAGTAAACGCTGCTGGCAGTAAAACTTCATTACTTATACATTGACATGATATTGATTTCGGTTCAAGCATCTTGCACTTCTCAATTGTGCTATCGACTGCCTGGAAGCAGAGTAAACACTTTTTACCGTGCCGGAAACATGCAGTGCTTGCGAAATGGATAGTTTCTAGCATGAGGAGCCTCCAAAACTCAACATCACCCTTTTTTGTTGAACTTTGCTCTGTAACGTTTGTAAGTAGACTTTTTATCATCAAAGGGAGCACCACCTTATCTTCCGAACCATTGATTCGCAAAATTGCAAACTCACCACCCCGTACGGTGAGCTGTGTGACGAGAGTTCAAAGCTTTCTATGTGCGGCAAGTTAGGAAAACTTTCCAATAAACTTGCTGATTGTTATTACGTTTCATTCCGATGTACGATCCGTACCCTAAGGTGTGCAATAGACGTCCTCCAGTTGATAACACCCATGCATAACAAGCAGTTCTTGGGGATCAAAGGGAATGAATTTTAAATAAGCCGTGTGATTAAAACACACATTGCGTATGAAACCTGCAGCGAAAATTCTACGCCCTTTGCTTTAATTATTATCAGTTTTCTCACGATAATCAACTACACTCATTACAAACTGTGTCATCAGCTGCCCAATAACGTGTACCTATATTTGCCTAAGCATGACATATTAACCACCCCCAGCACCAAATGTCTATCTAACTATGTAACCAAAACAAAAAAGCTACTATTTGCAGCTACAATAATTAGTTTTCATCTATTAGAACGGATGACGATTATTTGGCCAGAACGCAATATTCAATGGCACCGCTGCTATTTGTTCAAACAAACCGATTAAGTAATTGCGTTGTGCGCTGTCGGCTTTGTACCGGTCGCCCCTAAACGCCCCTCCCGTGGGAGCTGCCGCGAAACGGAAGCTTCGGAAGGCTTCGGACCGAGTGCTTCCTTATTACATAATTTTCATGAATATCCCCCCCAGGCGGTAATCAGCCGGTAGTCGAACGCACCGGCACTACGGCTGCTGCGAGTGTCAGTTTGCCGTATAATTATATTCGTCCACTTGCCACGTCACTCAGCCGCCGAAACCGAAAACCGTCCGTGTAACCCGAAGCACTTTCCCACTCGGCTAAAGGTAAGGGGGACACCACTTTTCCAGCAGGTCGCCAAAGCTTCTGCAGCGGTTGCTTTTACTGCTGTTGATGCTGCTGCTGCTGCTGCTGTCACGTTGTTTATTCACCAATTGTGTTGAATTAAATTACTCAACAACGCGAACACGGCCACGGTCCCGTGTTGTCATCCCCCTAAGGAGCGTTAACGAGACTGACCTGGCCAGAGTGTTCTTGGTCGCGGTGCATTACGGGGGAGGCGAGGGCACGGGTAGGCAGCGGATGGGGTTTACCATCGCAGTCCGCGTGATGTCCGCTGCTTGCGGGAACGTTTGCCGGCGGTTGGTGGGTAAATTTACTGTACACCAGCACAATACCGACTACAAAGGACGACAGCTGTCATCTTGCGGGCATTTTTGCCTGCCCACTTAATTTATGCGGAATCGAGAAAAATCTAATTATACTGGATAACCGGATATCCTAAGCGGGGAAAACTCGTTCTCCCTCGCTATGTTTCCGACTTTGCGTTTGATACTCGCTGATCCCGGCACGTAAAACAACGGTAAATAGTTTAGCCCAGGTCAAATTGGATAAACTTAAATTGGCATTATTTTATGAGCTACTTCTTAAGCTAATTTATGTTGTAGCCTTTCCCCAGCATCATACAAGATCGGCTGATTTAAAAAGCAATCTTTTAATAATAATAAAAACTGATTTTAAAGCTGTTTTATTAACAGCAATTTCATTTATAGGAACAATTTAATTCTTATTTTGTGTATCGTGTAATTTCTGGCCAACTAAAACGATACTCACGATAAAAAAATCGAACGAAAAAACAGTAAACAAACAAGAGAGACACATCGGGTTTTAGTGAAGGCAAACATCCACTATCAAAGCCAGATGCTGTGCAACAACTTAAAACTAAACAAAAATACTACATTTTCATTTTACCATTCAGCAGTACCAAATTTAGACGGAAACGCCGGAAACTGATGTAATAAATGTTTAAAGTTTTTTTCTGCCCATCCCTCTGAGAGAAACGAAAATATTTGTACATTCCACCAGCATTTTTGCGGCTGTATTTCATTTTTTCCTCCCCCGCCGCTAAGCCCTTGAGACAAACTTCATACGCTTGACGGCACGAGAACGTGCCTCATCGGAGTAATATTTCCATTTATCTTCCTTTGGCCCTTGCCATCCTCTTACCATTTTCACCTCCATTCTATTAGATATTACGCTCCATAGTTTGAAAGTGCCATAGTTTTCAACATGTTCGTTCTAAACCCCCACATGCACTCACACGCGGCTCTCGCTATTTAGTTGCTGTAAACATATGGTCAAAAGGAGCGCTGGAAAACAGCAGCTTCATCTGGGCTTCGCAGGAAGTTTTTCCTTTTTTTCTGGTGCTGTGCCTGTGAAGTCCAACGCCATGCTTGTGCTCATGCAATCTCGACGTGAGACAAAGCATTGCTGTCGGTAGACCTTGGTGGTAGAAATTGTAGAGGTGCATCATAGCGAAACAGCCGCATAGATATGCACCGCTCCCTGCAGACCGTTGCCGCATGGCTGTTGTTCGTTCTTGCTGCGTCATAAAGAAGAGCTGCTGCAATCCTATTGACACCGGGAAGCTAAGTTTTAATTATTTTCCAATGGCCGAGGCTTGGGCATGCACAGCAAACCGCATTGTTTTCAATTAATTTTCGAAAAATTGCCCACTCCCAGGCGCCTGGTGCAATGATGACCGCCGGTTTCCGAGGTGATTGGGAATGTAATGAGAAAAGTTACGGTACTTGTTGACTGGACATAAACAAACGGGTTGCAATGAAATTATTTTCCAAACTGAAATGATCCTGTTTGGTTGAATTACAGGAATGCTTAGGTTTTGTCATAGCGAGATACTGTGCTTGCCCTAAATCTAGACTTTATGAGAGGACTTTCGTGATGAAATTAGTATTCATGTTCGCAAAATTTAACCGCACAATTTTATGGGTTTGAGGGTTTATTTTCAATAGAACAATTTGAAATTCCTCATAATTTGGAAACAATATTAATTATCATAAAATAAAATTCCAGGTAATCAATTCCCGTAAGGACGCTGAATTTATTTATTTCTTGCTAGTATCTGGCCTCCGTGGCCTACACACATCACTTAAAAACGAAAGGACATATAACTAAGCGTTCCTATGATCTAGTGCGATATATGCTTTTAAACGTCGCAAACATGTAGTAACATCGAAGGATAACACTCGAATAGTCATTAAAAGTTTTGAACATCAAAAGTAAAAGGCCTTTGGCACAATACAAAGCAGCATAAAGGTCAATGTATAAAAATTGTCTGTTTCTTAATTTTCTACTTCTGACGTAAATATTGAGAGGAGACAACAATTGAGGTGCATCAATGTGACCAGTCAGTACATTAAAATAAAAAAAAACATTGAGCAACTATTCTCCTGTTTTCTAATGTATCCAAACCTAAAAGCTGACAGCGAATAAATTAACGGCACGTTTGCTGACATTCAGGCCATTTCTGGGATGTTTTTATGTGACAACTACCTTTCACCAAATTTGATTTTAGCAGTTGTGTAAAAACAAAGATACATTTGACAATTGTTTTATTTTATTTACTTTTTAAATTAGATATAGTATTTTTATTAAACTTCAAAAAATCGATCTAAACAATTTTAAACCTTTCTAGGACCAATAGTTTGTTTGGCGTTTGTTTACATATTTTTCAAGCTTAGACGGAAATATTGAGGCTAGTTTTTCTATGAGGTTTTGTATGGTGTGTTCACATAATTTCAGCCACCGAGTGTCACCAAACTCCATATAAAACAGCTGGATGATATCGTAAACACCCCCATTGATAAACAAACAATGTACATGACACCACTAATAAAAGGTAGAATTGTTGTAATAGTATAACAAAATTGACTATTTTCTTAATTATTTGCAGTTGCTATAACGAATTGACACAAATTCTCAGAATTTGATTCACATCTTCACACCAAGCCAATTTTGATCAAATTATGACTTCGACATGACACCTTTTTTACTATAATTTTAGCGTTATAGCCACGTGGCCATGTCACTCCGCACAAGCCTCGAAGATTAATAATTACTACGCTACTAGATATTTTAGTGATCTGCATATTTTATAGCCAAAAAAGCTAAAATCTATAAAGAAGATCGCAGCGTTACACGTGAAAAGCCAAATGTAGGAACCAAGCGATTAAAATGTGTAATAGTTATATAAAGTTATATGAGCAACTAGCATATAAGTTATGACCATCTAGGCATCATCTTCGTAAGTGGTATTTTGTCGACTGCTGAGATAGTCTGTCTTTGTTACCGGAATCGATTCAGGATGTGTCTTCCAGAATCCGGATGGTCTAACGAATATACCGCCGGGAATCCCTTTATTGCAGTTCATGACAATGACGACCTCTACTAACGCAATAAATATTCCGTCATTCGTAGGCGAACCTACCAGAGAAGGGTCGTATATTAAAACACCTTACAACTGCACGCTAATAAGCCATCACTACTACAAGGTATAAAAAATAAACGGCCGCTAGCGTACTTAAACTGATCGCTAAAGTTTTTGAAATCTTTTTCTCCCTATCCCGAATCTTTCCCCACGTATGAAGACATTTCAACAGGAAGCTATTATGTCCCGTACCTTACGATCACTTCAACACACTTGAACTTTATGAACTCAAAGTCGTCACTCTTCAAATGCTGTTGCCTTCCGCGGTTCGCTCCCGAGGCACATAGTCAGCTTGGGGCAACAACATAATCCAGCGTTCGTTAATATATGCCCGTTGCCATAAAACTGATTGTTATGGTTATGACGCTCATTTTAGCCGCTGATAAGAAAGGTGGCAACGCATCGAGCAAATCACTTTCACCCGACAGCCAGCATACTTTGCGCCTGATGGACGATTGATCAAACCCATCTTTGCATGCCAAACACAACCACAGCAGGACGGTGGGGGAGCACTCATTGTTCGCATAAACTTACTGAAGAGAAGTGCAATCAATCATTGTTAGTGGAATGGTTGCACTAGCACTAGCAACAACACCGTCGCTAAACAAATACATCTTCATTCGGTTCAGCGGAAACGTGCATTATTAATATTTGATATCTATTTGTATAATGAAAAGTAAATACTGCCACCCAGCTTTACGGTGAATAACTTTCTGCTTCGCCATCCCAATCCAACCAAGCCAGGTTCCGGGTGGGACTGTGGGGGCAATGAATAAGCACAACATTCAGCACCAAATTTGGCTGAGCTTGACACGGGTGCCAGCAGTCGAACGGAACCGCCAGTTACCAGTTCCCTTTTTTCCTGGCTACCGTTGCTCTTTTTTGTGATCTTCTTTGCGTGTGATGGTATCTAAATTTACGCTTTTCACCCTGTACGCAACATCACACTCCGCAGACGGGAAGCACGAATGCCAGTATATCTTGCGCACAGGATGATGAAGTAAAACCCATATAAAATGATGTACGCCTTTGACGCTCGCAACATAATAATCATGATCGTAATGTTTGGCCATCAACAACAATGATGACAGCGCCAGACAGCCACAGGCGGTGGCTGCTGCTAGTGCTAGGCGTTCCTCTTCGCACGATGTTTTACCTTCCTTTTTTTGCTTTTTTGATGTGGCATTTCACAGACCCGCGGTACTAAACAGCCCGATTTTCTCACCCCTGGCTGTATAACGGGTAACGTGGCTTCCTCTTCCACCTGCTAGTGGCAGATTTGGGAGCACTTGGTGTAAAGAGAAGTGTGGCACTACCGCTCATGCGAGATGGTGTTGTAGATTCCAATGGAAAGCAAAACAACAACAACAACAACAACAGCAAAAAAGTTATGCTACATTTTACACTTCGTTCCACTGGAACCGAGGATCTGGCAGTAAACAGACAAAAAATGTTTGAACGCTCAACAACCATGCACCTCCTGTGCATGGTGTGTTTTATTTTGTACTTTATGGACCATCAGCTGCGCCTAAGTATCGCAACCGAACGGTTAAAAATGGTACACTCGCCCGCGGCCAGCTACCCATCAGAAAACCAAGAAGTCATACCTTGTCCCTTCGAGGAAAGGTGAATTGTACGGTTCAGATTACAGCTGGAGGCTGGTATCGGTTATTGATTTTTTTACTTTACGTCCTAAAATCTTTGCCAGTTTTGTTTATCCAGGAGTATAAGAGTAAGTTTAACATGCATCCGTAGCTAGTTTTGGTTATTCATACTCCAATGTTATTTCTTAAAGGCTATATGGTGTACTGGATATGTTAAAATAATGGTGAAAACAAAATAATTATTTATAAAAAAATCATTCTTTTGTTAAGTATTGAAAAATGAGATGATTAAAATATTATGTACACACTAAATTATTTACGTTTTTACTGAATGTGGTATTTTTTCTTTCTATGGCGATTATGCATGATTTATTAATACTTTACAGTTTTGACTTTGGTGTTTGATTTTTTAAAAAACCAAATGTAAAGTTCAAAATGCCTTTACACCGCATATTTGCTGCCAATCAGATCATATTTAATCTTATTTCAT
>AXCO02009426.1:0-12274 GCA_000473525.2 Anopheles melas
CTTCAAGCCCTTTGCGTTGAAATCGCTTGTCAATCTTTCAACTGATAATCACGCGGTGGGTTCGAACCGTCGCTGAGCCAATAGCAACGATGCAACTGCAGCTGCCACCAAGGGACAGCCATTAAGGTAATGCTGATAATAGCTGTAAAGCGAACGTTACCCAAGATGATCTTGACTGATCTTGCATCACAACTGAAACTGAAAGGGTCCATGGAAAGGGTTCAGCGCAAATTGAAAACAAACCATTGAGCCACTTGTTGTCTACGTACGTTAAGGGTTCAATATGAAAAAAATACAATAAAAACTAGTTCACACTAGAAATGAACAAAAATATTTACCAATGAGCATATTCCAACGCTATCTGAAGAAACCACAATTAATCTTCCCGAAACGGACGTCACGCTCGTGATAAAACTGTCCAAACGCAGCCGGAAATTAATATTTCTGCTTTAATCAGCAATCGATCACAGTCTCTTAAAATAGCATCGCATTTGCCTGTGCTGACGTGACAAATTCAAGAAACAGCTTTACCCGGAACCATTTCCTTTCACTTATTTTCGTCGTTTTGTTAGATAGTCGCAAACGCAAAACGGCAAAAGCGTTAGAACGCTTGCATCGTGCGAGCGTGGTGCCGTTTGTCGTAGTCTGGAGCGAAAGCGCGTCGAGACAACAAAGCCCTTTGTGCTCATACTTCACCAGGCGCATGGCGCACCAGTGGCTTCGGTGATATAGATGGTGACTTTTTTTCTTCGAAATACAGTTCATTTTTATGCCAAAAATACAACATACTTCTAGCGAAAAAGTTACCCAAAACTGTTCTTTAATTGCCGATTTCAACTATTTGGATTAAAGGCGCCTGATTTAGATCACTTACAGTACAACACCAGGCCCCATTCCGCTGCGATTGTAAATTCAATTGCCGTAGGTTTGTTGTTTCCCGTACATGTCACGGGAAATGGCCGAGACTGAACAAATAGCATAAAACAAACAAAGTAGCATGCCGAGACACGCGGGCCTGCCACCGGGCAGATCAAACATTAAACAACAACCACACTTGACACACGCGTTCCCAACGCTGGTACCTACTGCGCAACTATCGTCTGACCCGCACAGACCACTCACCGAGCCTATCAATCTTGCGTAGCGAACATTGATAACAAAACGGCGAACGGAGGGGAAAGTGCAAAAAGCAAAAAAAGTGAAGCAATGAATTGCCGACGATTAAAATGATTTCTAGATAGTGCTTTCCAAGTTTTGATTCCATTCTTTTTTGCACTGTGTCGCACCACTGGGGCGTGTTAATTGAAATTAGCTCTTTGTATGGTAGCATTGCCACCCAAGAAGATGGAAAGAGCACCTGCATTTAAGCATCACATTTGATGGAATAATGGTTTTCTTATGAGCAAGAGTGTCTGCACTGCTAAGTGCATCAACATCCATCGAGTAATGGCAAGAACCTACCGAACGCTCTCACCTAAGCACATGCGCTCTCTATTGACAGCTTGTTAAAAGTTAGTTCAGTGTTCAGTTGGACAAAGTTTTACGGTATACAGACATACAAAAATGTGATGAGCAAAAAGAGCACTCTCGCACACGCACCCCCCTTCACTGGTTTACAAAAAAAAACGTACATAAAATAGTTTTACTTTTTCCCTTGCTGGATGATTCACGCTCAGCGTCTGAAAAACGAACGAATTCAATCCGAGCAGAAAAGGAATATGAAGAACACGCTTTTTTCGCTATAAGGCTCATCGAAAGCATTCAACAGGATCCCTCCTCTCCTCTGTCGGAATATTTGCGTCAAAAAATGGGATGAAAATGGCCCTCACACACAGCAGCGGATGGAATAACATACGTAAAAACATCGCTATTGATGTGGGTAGAGATTAACTGAGGCTATATATTATGAATAATGATCCAGGCGAGATTTGAACGCATAACGTGCGAGTTACTAATCATCGCTTATGACGTCTACACTACCAGGTCATCGCATGATAGTGACGTTAAAACTCATTTAGGTAAAACTAACGTTCGTCACATTCATATTTTATTTTATTGTATCATATTTTAAGTGAGCTTTATTCTCCGAATAGTACAAAACAGTGGTTCAGATAGAGCAAAATGTTGCAACGAGAAAATATCTTCCCAGACCAAACGGCGGCCACAAACGTAACTACTAGCAGGGTAAGAGCAAACAAAGAATGAACGTGGACATGGTGGAAAGTGTCACGAACAGAGCATGAACCCTGACATGACCGGCTGTGTACGTTATGGTCCGAGACAAAGAGAGAGAGAGAGAGAGAGAGAGAGAGAGAGAGACACAGGATACTAGACACACGGAAGTAATTAAAAGTTGACCTAAAAAGTCACTCGCACTAGCCGGGACGACGGCCGGACCAGGATGATGACCGGACCAACGAACAAGCGCGACACGTACAAAAACTGATAGAACCTTAAATAAAGAAGGGAACATTGCCAAGGGTTTTATGACTCGTACTAGTGTAATATATAGGTGAGAAAAACGAACGATACATTACTTTTTCTTTCACCTTTTCAGGCATGTTGAAGGCGCGATGCACGATGGGTTTCCTTTCAGTAGAGCTCAATAGTTTAACTTCACTGATGTATTTGCTTTGACAATATATTACTGTTTCACACTATTTTCAACACAATCCTTTACCGGAGAAAATTAACTGTTGCAGTGGAAATTACAGTGCTTTCCAATAAACACGCTAGATGTTTGAAATGACACGAAATACGAAAGAAATATATGAACATTCACCCTCGAATAAACGGACTCACTAAAAACATTCACGTGATCGTGGTAAACCACACACACACACATACACTCACATACACACTAACACATAGAGTACTATGTTGCTGCTCTTTCCGTCCACTCCGAAAGGCTGACCGCAATGCAAAGAGCAGAAGAACAGGAGCTTGACTAGTTTTCTCGCACACCGAAAACGAGCGAAATCGTTGCACACTGTTGCACCGAATGCACCACGGACCACCACCACCACCACCACCACAGACAGCGGCAAATCCCTTTCGAAACGGGGCACACAAAATTATGTCACCTTCCGCTTTCCGTTTCCGGCGTGCAGTGGGCACGTCCAACCCCGGAGCAATCCGTTCGAATCGAATTCCACCACCACCACCACTACCTCCTCTCCGCTTCAAAACGATGCAAAAAGAGAGGGAAAAGCCTTCCCCCAAACTTACTACTACGCACCGACAATACAAAGTTGCTGTGTTTTTGCTGTGCTTTCCCGCCTTTCCTCACTCTCTCCACCCCTTCTCCACCTTCGTCGAGAAAGCGTGAAGGGAAAAAGAAAAAAAAAGCGGTGGAAAACTGAGCGCGGGTGACAACAATTTTCCACTGACCGACCTTCGCAGTACGGTATGGCGAAGACTAGTGAGCTTGGTGCGATACACATTTTCCCGTTAAACCCATCGACAACGATTCGTCCGATTCGTCTCCCCTCCCACCGCCCACGCTTTCGTTCTCCTGCTGTCGGGAAAAGCTCGCTCTTTCTCTTCGCGAAGCTCTCTCCGCGGTATCTCTTTCCCGCTTGCTTGTTTGTGTGGTTCAACTGTAACTATCCTGCTCTCTCTCTCTCTCTCTCTCTCTCGTCGCTCCATGGAAACGGTGCAAATGTCCTTCGACGACAGCACCGCAACGTATCCTTTTCCCGCTGCCCACAAAACGTTAGCCGTTGGCGATTTTCCCGCATTCATTCGCTGTCCCTTTCTAGCACGAAGGTGTACACGCTCTCAAATCTCACTACCGTATGCGTATACAGTATCGCAAAATATTATTGTAACACAAAGCGGGTAGAGCAAACAGGCAGATAAAAGGGGAAATTCCCTTCAAAGAAAGCTTTTGTTCTCGAAGAGCCTTGAGTAGCACGACGGACGACGACGACGATGATGAGGGAAAGCTTTCGCCGTTGTTCGAAGTGTGCGCCAACCACAAACAGTGGAAAGGATTATGCGCAAACAGCGGTGGACGCACAGGGAGAGACATTTCTCTTTCTCTCTTCTCTTTCTGACAGCGCTGTTGGGAAAACGCTGGAACGGTAGTGTATGTTTTGATGTTTTTTTAGGCAATATATACAAACACACACACACAAACACACATACATACAGCAGGGGCACGGTTTAGTGTACAACAGGAGCAGCAGCAGCAGTACACAGCAAGGCGAAACGCGTGATCGAAAGGATGACGTGTGCCTTCTTGGGTGGAATACATCCCCGTCGTGTGCATGTGTCGGTGTACGAGGTGTCTTTTCGCTTACCACTGAAGTAGTAGCTATCGTATGGCACAAGTGGGCATAACAATGCATGCGGTCAAGTGGTCAAGTTTTCCTTTCACGAAGGAATGTGTACACGATGCATCGTATGTCAGTTTAGTAATGTTTTCAATGTGGGTAATGCATCAATTAATAAAAACATTTGATGTTAATTTTCTGAAATAGACGATGTCCGATGTCCATGAATTCCACTAAAAAGTTGTCGTAGGAGCGTGTGAATGGTTTTAGTTATGAGACTAAAAGATACATTAAGATTATATTCACAAAATAAGTGTACATTTTACTAATTAATTGTCTAATAATTGAGCAAATTTTAAAAATAAAAACAAATAATAAAGAATAAATGTAAATTACAAGCATGATGAATAACGAAAGGGAATCACAACATAAGGAAGACAACATAAGGGAACACACCATCACCCCACAGTGGAGGAGAAAGAGTGGAATAGAAGTAACCGAAAACCTCTCGCCAAGGTCACGTTGATGGATCTTGAACATCTTGATGGAACGTTGATGGAGGTCACGAACATTGGATCGAAGGCAAGAAGAGGCACAAGCAACACGTCAGTGTCAAATTTTGGTACTTTCTGAGCTTCATGATCGGATCGGATCTTACAACGCGGTCGAGACATAAACGAGCATTTTTGCTGACGTTTTGCTTGTCGTGGTTTTTATGCTATTCAGACGGCGTACAACACCACCGCGGGAATTGAGAACTGTTTGCTCACCGGCATATCAACAACCTTGCCGAAACCGGCCACCAGCGGGGCAATGAGGCGGCCTAGGTAGCTCCCATCCTGACCGGACTGCCGGTAACTGTGGCCGAACTCGCGATCTCCGCCATCACGATGCACCACCGCTTCGTCGGGGCAGGTTTGGGACAGTGATTCGTACCCCAGCACCGATCGGCGTCCCATTCCCAGCAGTCGACCAAGCGAGCTGCCAATGCTGGGCATTAGATGCTCCGCCATAATGTTATCCACACCGGCACTACCACATAAACACCACCACACAGCACGCACGCGAACGCCGAAAAGTGTGATCGATCGATCCCTCCGTAAGGGTAGTTTTCTCGAAACAAACGCAGAAATTCCAAGCTCACACACAAACGCGCGCGCGCGCGCTCTCGCACAGGTACACACAACACTGTGCGCAAGTGACAAGTCGGACGGCTCGGACGCCACGGAGGAAAAATCCCGTTAAACCATTAAACTCCGGACAAAATGACGGGATCGGGGAACGAAAGCACACGATCTGCTCGCCGGCGATGCCGCTGAATTGCGGCACGTAACTGCGGCAATTACGCCAAGGGCTCCGAGCGGCCGGTTTAGAATCGCGTCACTCCGCTCCGCTCACACGGTCACTCTCTTCTACGCGCGCGGGCTCTCTCCGCTCGCGGCGGGTGCGCTAATTAAATACGATCTTCACGTGCGATCCTCCCTGTGTGTGCCCAGGCAGCAGGAGGATCATCGCCCGCGGCGCACGATAGAACGAAGATGCCGGACAAGCGAAATGCCGCGAGAGCAAGAGCGGACCAGAAAGAGAATGTTCAACGTTGCGTCTGGAGGAAGATGACGTTCTCCAGCCCTCTCTGTTCGGATCATAGTCGACCATGCTGATGCTTCTTCCCCGGCGAAACAAACGAAAAGAATTCCATAGCAATAATGCGAAGAAAATGGGGACCCCAGAACATCAAACATGATCGTACGTAACAACCGAAGTATGCTGTGCGAAGAGAAAGCTTCTCCCAGTGTGAGCGTTTCTGTGCGGTTGGAATAATTGGACTGTTTAAATAAAAACACACACCCTCTTGTGTCATTTCAAGCACATCTGGAATATCGCAAAACTGGAAGACACGGCGGCAGAAGGCAGAATGGATGGAACGGCTGGTGGTGCCCTGTACGAGGGACGTTGCGCAGGTTGTTGCGCTCCGTCTCTGACCTAGAGAGAAAGATAATGTGGAGGCCGCCCCATTGGGACGGGTGATTACAGCAGTACAGAGAGAAAGACACACACACACACACACAGAAAGAACCCCTCGAATGATAATCGATTTCGATTGCGAAGCGGCATCCAAAGGGACGGTGTGTGTACCTGCGTCGCGTCGAAAATGATTTGTCATCAAATCAAGGAAATGTGCTCTGCGTCAACACGATGATATCGCTGCAGGTATTTAATGCTTTGTGATAGATAAACAAGATTAATTAAAAAGCGTACAATACACACCGTATCGTGGCCGTCAGGATGCTGCAGGGATACTCTGCTCCGTCACCACACACACACACGGGCGTGCAGTGCGTAACACGGAGATTGTTTGCACTTTTTTGCCCTTTGTCTCCCTTCGGGTGGAAAACGTGGATACCACAAACGCACACACAGACACACGAAGACACTCCCGCTTGGCACAGCACTGGGGTTGGAAAATGCACCCTTTTTTTTTCCTTTGTTTTGTTTTCGTGCTCACCAGCACTTGTGACAAATCACGATTAATTAACTAGCTTTATTCCATCCCTTGCGGACCGCGAAAACCGCGCAAGGAGTTGCCGACCTTGTTGTTTTTGCCACGGCACACCAAAACACACACACTCATACACGCCGTCGCCTACTGTGCCACCCGGCAAGAACGTGGGTGTCGTGTGGTACGGGGCAGGGCAGGCAATGTATGCGCAAAAACAGCAACCCCTCGCACAGCCCGTCGCGTATGTTTTTCGTTGCGTTTACACCCAATTTACTTTCTGCTTACACCGCTGCCGGTGTCACCGATTGGTTCTTCTTCCGTGTCCGCGTGTATTGTTTCGCCCCCTCAGGAGTTTTCCAAACAACACGGAAAATGTTGTTGTGGAATGACGGGTGGATCGCGCACACTGGGCGAATCGGGCGTAGCTCCTAGACATAATATAGGGGAGTTTTTGATTTTCAATTTAGCATTTTCAATGCTTTGCCATTGGGAAAAGCATTGCTTTTGTATCGTTTTATCTAATTTTTCGTAAATTATCTCTCATTATGCTCAAAATATGGTAAAATATGAAAAATAATAGCAAAGTTGTGCAAAGTTCTTTGCACTGTTGCACAATCACAATCGCACTGGCAGCACTGCCAATGCTCGTTTTTGACATTTGAACAACAACAACAGTGTTATCATTCAAATACGCAATTGTTATGCTAAATTAACGGTTTTACTGAGGGTTGAACTTTTGTGACATAATTCAATGAAAACCAAAGAAATTAATGCTGTGAAAAGCCCTTTTAACTTGGTGTTTGCTTTTCAACATGTTTCAATAATTCATAAAGCCCGATTCACAACACATAAATATTTTGTTTTAAATCCAATCAAATCTGCTAAGGAATGCGAAACACGTAAAGTATTAATAATCTTCAATCAGCAATCAAGATGACACTCTGTTTAAAATAGTGTTATTTTAAATATGTTATAGCCTTTATTCGTCTGGGTGTTTTCCATCTAACCTTCGCTGTTTCTCTCTCTCTCTCTTTCTTCTGCTGCTTTTGGGTGAAAGCGAAAAATCGTTGTAAACGTTGTTTCTTTTCCCTAAACCCACACCTCCCCTTCTTATTTCATTCGCGATTATTTTGATTTCGGGGAGAATAGTTTCATCAAATCCTTTTCGTTTGGGATCACAAGGAAACAAGATAAAGTGTCTCTCCCTCTCTTTTTTCGCAGACTATTAAGTGTCCTTTCACAAATCACGTCGCGTACCAAAGTTTTCACACCTTCAGCTTATCGTATTTTCCAGCTAAAATCCCTCTTTGCTTGCCATACGTCCTCGAACACGCACACACAATTTTCCTTTACACATTTTAGCGCGTTTCGAACGATTTGTGCTTGCGCGGATGAGTATTTAAACGCATCATTGCCGAGAGAGCGAGCGATAGATGGAACGCTTGTAAAGCCAATTTGAAGCGTGCCGTATGCCCTCCCCCCTGGGCCCGCCATTGCACGTGCCGTACAAAGCAAACCATTTTGCGCATGATATTCCCGCTTTGGTTTCTAACTAAAGCTTTTTTTGCGGTTCTATTATTTACGCTACTGGATGGTCCTTCTTTGCG
Organism: Anopheles melas; assembly: GCA_000473525.2. Classification (NCBI taxonomy): domain Eukaryota; kingdom Metazoa; phylum Arthropoda; class Insecta; order Diptera; family Culicidae; genus Anopheles; species Anopheles melas. The sequence goes on from AXCO02009426.1 coordinate 8,385, forward strand.
CCCTGCGGCAGGGAAATATATCTTTAACAGTCAGTGGGTCTGTGTGCGTGTGCGCGGGAAGAGATGCGTACAAGCGTTCAGCTAGCTGCCTCTGTGAGGATGGTAGAATAATGCCCACCAGACCACACGCCACCTGTTGTCCCCTCCCCCCGTCAAGGGCCGGCGGGTTTAGTTGCACTTTATCCATTTCAAGCGAAGGTGCGCGCATAAGCGTACGAGGAAGATGATGATGATGATAGTTAATGAGTCGTTTTACAACCGTGTAATATTCACACCAACCGTGCACACTGTGCATTCCTGCGTATGTTTGTCTGTCTGTCTTCCTAGGGGAGCGTTATATTCCATTAGCGTTGTGGTGCAAATGTGCGCAAAAGGATCCGATTTAAAGCCCTTCCATATGGGGTTATGTGATAGGTGTATCAGTGTGTATATATATATATATATATATATATATATTCTTTTCTTAAATACATGCACGAGCGTTGCTCCGAATTCCTCTTTCCTTGATTTCAGATCTGCTGCCAGAGAGCACACACGCACGCACCACCACACATCCGTATTCAGTCGCGCGCTACACTACACTGCTAGACTTCCACCGCTTCCACGCTTTCCCAAGCTTCACAATCCCGTTTCGTGTGTATCTACAAGGCCGGACCGAACGGCTCATCGTCGTCGTCATCGTCGTCGTCATCGTCGCTATTAACGCCGACGTCGTGCAGATAGTCCTCCAGCGGTATCGACACACCCTCAGACTTTACCTCGTCCTGCGTGTTTCGAAACGTTTCTATCTGATTGGCCATCGATCGGAGGTTTTCCACCCCGCTTAGCAGTTGTCTGTGGGGGAAAATTGGCATTATTGAATGTAAAAAAAAAACGAGACGGATCAATAGTTGCGCCACCTTACCGTAGATTGCTTTCCGCTGTCGATGCTGCCTGCCGAAGGGCGACCGTTTGTGCGCGCAGAAAAGCGGAAGAACGGTCCCGCCTGGTTCGGCTGCCAAGGTCTCCTGCGCCGTCGTCCTGCCGCACCCTAGCACTGGCGCCCGCACCCGTGCTACCTCCGATGGCGCCCCCACAGGCTTCCTCCTTAAGCGTTTCGTTTTCTCTTCGCAGCGCTTCCATTTCGACCTGCAAATGATCGAACCAATTCAAATATATTCGAACTAAAAACGCTCCTCCCAAATGCTACTCACACTCATATTGCTCAGCTTCTGTCGCAGCTGCTTCATCTCCGCCTCCGCCGTAACGGCCCGCGTTTTCGCCTGCAGGAAGCTGCTTGCATTCGACTGCGTCGACCCACTGGCGCCCCCGGGTCGGGCAAGCGAAACCATCGTTTCGAGGTCGCGCTCCAGCTCCCGAATGCGGCGTGATTGCTCACCGACCGTCCGACGACTAGCTTCCAGCTCGCGCCTTAGCCGCTCGTTCTCGAGCGATTCCGCCCCGAGCCGGTTCTGGTACTGCGTCTCCCACTGTCTCCGGCTCTGCCGATAGCCGCCCATCGTCGCCGATGACGAAGATTCCGACGCGTGCGGCGTGTCGTGCGTAACGTCGGCTAGCCGTCCCGACGAATGGATCGGCCCGTCGGACAGGAAGTCCGGCAGGCGATGGATTTTGTTGTCGCCCGTCGTGCCGCTGGAGCCGGGCGGCGGCGAGACGGAATAGTAGTAGGAGCGTGATCTGCCACCCGAACCGCCCGCATCGCCGCCACCGCCCGCATTGCCTTCGGTCAGATCGGGCGGCAGTTCCGAGGACGAAGACGTGGGTGAGCGCGGTGGAAGATCGAATCCGAGCTCCGCTGGTCCGGCCAGGTTTGCTGCTCCACTGCGCGAGGGAAGATCGAGCCGCACGCCCATGGAATGCCGGTGTCCAGCAGCGGGAGTCGTGTTCGGATCCCGCGCCGCTCGGCTACTGCTCGTCGTGCTGCTCGCGGTCAGATCAAACGGTATATCGTTACAGGAAGACAGTGGAGCGCCTCCACCACCGCCGCCGGAAACGTTTGCCACCCCGGTCAGGTCTAGCACGTCGTCGAACTCGGCCGACCCAGGCGAGCCGCTGCCCGTGCCCTTCGGCAGCGTGTTGTACCACTGCTCCATCACGAGATGGTCCTGCACGAAGTCGGGCAGGGCGGCGGAGAACTCGGCCGCCCCAACCAAACCCCGGCCCGGTGGCTCGTTGTGCATTTCCAGCTCGTTTCGCCGATCGACGGCCGCCACAGCCGCCGACGAACCGGGACTGTCGAGATCAAAGTTCGAGTACGACCGCTGCACATACCCGCGCAGCAATTCCACCTGCTCGCCCAGCTGCTCCATCCCGTTGGCATCCTCGCGCAAACCACCACCAGCAGTAGCACTGCCGCCCACTACACCGCCCGCCGCGGGATAATCGGAGCTGAAGGAACCGTTGCTGCGGCTCTGGTAGATCGAGCCGAACCGATCGTCCGCAAAGTCCGACAGACTCGACTGCGAATCGAACGACGGGAAGCGGGGCGACCGTTTCATCTTCGACTCACTGCTGAGCGTGTTGACCGACTGGAACTGGGGGATTTTTGGCCGCGCACCCGTCGTCGAGCTGACCACATTGAGCGAGCTGGTGGTGGCCGACTTGGAAGGTGATCCAGTGCTGGTGGTGGCGGTCGTTACCGTTGTCAGGGTGCTTCCGTTCGCACCAGCCAGCCCTGCTTTGCCCTCGTGCGTTCCGTTCGTGTTACCAGTGCCACCCGTACCACCACCACCCCCAACACCGCCATCCGCCAGCGAGCTGCCCATTCCGTGCCCATTTATGCTCGATGCACTTCGGCTGTGATTTATGCTGCTGGCGGCACTACCACCGCCTGCACTGGCCCCTCCACCGTTCGTCGTGTGGTTTCCGTCCCACTTGAGAAAGTGTTTGAAGGAGAATGGGTTTTCCTCCCTGCGCGGCGCCACCTCCGGAGTGCTACTCGAGGCGGGCGGCAGTGATGGAGACGTGGACTGTGGTTCCGCCGCAGGGGCGGACGGACCATTTTCCGGACCCTCCGGCGCGGTGGACGACGACGCCGGGGCCGCTTTCACCGAGGACGAAGGAGTGGCTGCAGTCAGATCATCCGTGTTGATGTTGTTGTTATCCTTTGCCATCGCCAGCGGGATGAGAAGTTCGTGGGCAAACTGTGGCTTGTTTGGCCCACCTATTGGCACCAGGGAAGAGAAGGCACAGTGAACAGAGTGGAAAAATTTACCGATTAGAAACACCTACACACTTACCGTACGCGATAACCGATCTGGGGAGCTTTTTTCCCCCTGCAGAGGTGTGTCCAATGGGCAAGAGCTGTGAGCAAACGTGTACAAGCGTTCCGCGGTGGCGATTTGCCACTTTACAACCGACTCTGGATGAGATTGCTAAACACGGAATCACTTCACTACAGGGCAAGATGGGGCAAGGAACTGCAAACCGCCGTGTCGCTTTTGTTGCTGAATTATTGCTTGGGGAATAATTATTTTCGACACGACATTTAGCAGACGATCGACCCCCGTAGTAGGGACAGCAAAAACAATAAGCGTACACCACAGTCCGTGCTCGCGAGAGATCGAAAGGCAAGCGAGGCGAAAGTGAACTCAAAACGTAGCTTCTTCCCCTTGAACACGCTTCTTGCCGTGTTTATCACTTTTGTTAACAGTTTTCCACCAGGAAATAGGCTGAATATTTCATTGCGTCCGAGTGTCTTTCGCCCAAGGAAGAAGTTGCGTTTTTTCTTTTGTCCCTTTTGGCAGCGACTTTTTTTCTTCTCTTCTCTCTTTCTCTCTCTCTCTCTCTCCCTTCCCGTAGCTAAACATTGCTGTCAGATGACAGCGCCGTGTTGACAGCTGACGGCAAGGTTGCTACAGGCGCCGTGGTGTAATGGGGGATCGGGTCTG
>KI921672.1:3369-13998 GCA_000473525.2 Anopheles melas
CCAGCCCGGTCTTGTCGGTTATGCGGGCAGCAGGTGTCAAACGATGCGTAGGCACCAACATAAACTTACGTCATCAGTCGGCTCGCGAGCTTTCTGTGCAGGCGTTCTGATAAAAGCACCAGGGGGGGGGGCCAGCTTGAGTTCACCCAGAAACACACCGCTCCTACTTCTCCGATGGGCGCGAGGAATAATCTGCTTTGCAAATGTAAACCGATACCGAACGACCGGCACTAATTACGGCCACGGTGGTGGAAGTTTTGGCGTACGGCAGCACTGGCCAGCGCATGGCGAATGGCATGACGGCACGGCACTATACACACACACACATGCACAGCCTGTGTGATGGTGGTCATGGCTTGCCATGAACCACAGGTCCTGGCAGAGCCCCGTCATGATGCCCCCCGTACCATTACAAGTGTTCGTGCGACTGTGTGTGAGCGACGGAGTGTTGTGTGCAATCGTACCGTAGTGGAAAGGGAAAATTGTAATTTCACGCTCGAACAATTAGCATGCCCACTTTTTCATGGTTGGGAGTTTTTGTTGTTGTTGTTGCTATTTCTTTGCAGGATGGGAGAGAAGGGAGATAGATTGGGAGTTTATGGGTGTTGTTTCCAACCCAAACCACAAACGAGCTACCGGAATCGATACGCAGCGGAAAATCTTGCCCGAAAGATGGACGAACTAGTTGGGAAAGGGTTTTTGAGGGGTGACATTTGTGTTTCAATACGGATAATTGTTGCTTGCTCTAAACCAGCAGCGCGGACACAGTTGAGTGAGATGATACATTATACAATAGTTTTTCCTTTTTTTATATAACAATTTCCCTATTAAAGTGAAGCTCTCACAGTACGCTGGAGAGATCACTTAAACGCTTCGTGTACGTGCTCTTATCTCATAACACAAGGAAATTTGCATTCCGCAGTAACTCATTACGCCTCATCATACTGTTTCTGTCGCTCTGACTCCGTAATGACGTACGCTCATCCTTCCCTCAACCCCGGCAGTCCCCGTAAATGATGCTTCCCGATACACGGCTACTTATTAATATTCATTTTGCACCACAACCCCATCCTATTGCGTTCAATTGACAAAATGTGTACTCCGTTTACGTCAACACCATCTGACCCGCGGGAAGGATCACGGGATAGTGGTGGGGTAGCGATTATCACACGAGATGCTTTCATCAATGCACACTATCGGAACGATCATATCGCAGAAATAACTCTATTTTGCATGCATAACTATCGACAACATTCAACCTGCGCTGCGCTAACATCTCCTTCTTGCATTCTTGCTGTTTCTTTCTTTCTCTACAGAACCTTGGCCCGGTAATTGCTAAATCATTAGCATTGGGAAAAGGACCTTTCTACCCTTCCTGCTGGTGCCGAACAATACCACCGAACACACGTGGCAAAGTTGAGTGAAACGTGAACGGAAAAGTGCCCGGAAAAATGCTAGAAACATGTGCTTTTGAGAATGAATGAAGACACAACGGGCAACGGGAGACACTCGTATCTGTCCATCAAATCTAAAACTATGAAAATATCATCCAATGCGTTCGAATTTAGCCGGCCGGCGGCACAGAATATGCTCCGAAGCTTCGGCGTATCCAAAAAAACATCGAAAAAAGAAAAACACATCGTGTGCTGGCGAGGGTGCGGTGCTTTCAAACTTATTTTAGCATGATTGGACGCCCCCGAAAGAGTGTGAACATTCCGTACCGATTACGGAACTTGAAACGAAGGTGTGGCAAACTATGCTTGGGACGGGCAGCTTCGTCTTGCCTTATTAAGATGTTGTTTTTTGTTTAAAAAACAAGCGTGTCAAGCGCGTCACTGGTACTGGTTGATGTTGTCAGTCGTCCGCTCGCCCTCTCAACCCCACTTTTATCACCGACACAACCGTGCAGAGCAAGTGAATTGCGGTCCTGACGCCTGGTGCCTGGTGCCTGTGCCAAGTGTCCCCGGGTGGTGGTGGTTTATGAGTGTGGCGGTGTTAAATTATCCATTAGATAAAGTGATCGAGCACCGCGGCGTCATCCCATTTCCCTTTTTTTACTCAATTGTTTCTCTGCTGTATTTTTGTTCCGTTTGCTTCCATTTTGCCACACTCATACTCTCTCGTGTAACGTGTGTGTTTTTCTCTCCGTTTTTCCTAAAAGGTGGGGTTACTGTTCGTGTCGTACCCGCAGTGAGCGGCGGCCAGTGTTTGCAGTGTTGCGGCAGCGTTTGATAGGAGATTGATTAAATGGTGGTGCATTAGCATAATACCTTTGTGTGTCTCTGTGTGTGTGTGCGTGCGTGCGTAAGTGTGCCTACAAGTGTGTGCAGTTTATAGTGCGGGTTTGTGTGTGTGTGTGTGTGTGTATGTGCGTGTGGCTCTCGGGTGATGTGATACAACAAGGAGGCGGCCGAGAGGCAGCACCTTCGAGCACCTCTTCCATGCGGGTGGCCAGTGAAGCGGTGGCCAGTGGGTGCGTGTCGGTGTGAGTGATAATGTTAGGGTTTATCAGGGTGTAAGTGTGTGATAAGTGTGTGGCAAAAACCAAAACCGAAAAAGGACGCCACCAATGAAGTGCTGGTCGTAGGGAAGAATAACCGTCAGCGTCTCACAGGAAGGTGCGTTTTCAGACTGTGCAACGATTGTGTAGTTCGATTTTTGCGAGGAAAAACAAAAAGAAAGCTGTCAATAGAAAATGTAAGTATATTGTTAAAAAGGTTTAAATAAATGTCTGTATATGCCTTCACACCGTTTGCGCTTCGTCGGCAGACAGAGGAAACGAGCTTACATTTGGAAAATTAATGAGAGCAAATCGATCGGTTAAATGAGGATGTGCTGATTGCATTATTTAAGCATTAATCGACAGCGGTGTCAAATGATTACGGACGGTCCATTCCAGTTGCGTTACGTTTGCCCTTGCTCATGCAATCGTAATATGCCGCTCGATAACAGTTGACTCTTTCCCATCCCATCATTTGCTGCTATCTCTAGGTGGAATGGGTTTTATTTTTAAATTTCGCAACGAGATTACTGACCAAATCCTGTTGCTTGCCGATGCCAATGCGTAAGTCGGTTAATCCGAGATTGATTAAATATCGAGGCCACGGGTGACAGTGTGACACTGTCGCGCATTTCATAATCGTACAGAGGCTAAAGTGTGGACATGTGTGAATTGGTGGCAAGGTTTTTTGAGGTACAATGTAGCATTTAAAAGCAACATTTGTCACAGCGGTTCGGCAGCGGGATTGAGAAACACGGACAGGGTGATAGGTAACATTGTGATTAAATGAATTTGAAAAATGTCATATAAATAACAAATGAAATCGTAAGCATTGAAGCAATGAACGCAAAAGTAAAAGCTACATACTCTTCTCATTCTTCCTTTCTATCTTTTATTTTTATAAAAAGACTATTAGATTAGACCGTAACACCGCTCCACGACTTTAAAGTCATATTGGCAAATATGATTAGCAGCATTTGCGGCATTGTACTCGATCGATTGAAGCTTTTCAGTAGTGGAAGTTGGATTTAATCTTTAACTGTAACTTTAAGTTCAATCTAGAGGAATAATATGTAGGTGTGATAGTGCTCGACAGTGATTTCAGATCGAATTTGATCTGAATCGAGTCTTTATTCTTCTCATGCATAAAGTTGAGTAGGTTGGAGCTTTGTGTATCAACACAAGTAGTAAGCACTAACAAATGAGTATAGTGAAACACTGCGAATCTTCTGACACTATAAATACAGCAAGAGGATGCATAAATTTTCCCTTTTCATTAATTTTCTTATTAGAGGTGTGCCCCAAGAACCAGAACCGTACGAATTATTTCGATTCATTCTAAAGAACGAACGACCTACGTTCATCTAATCAACGTTTATCGGTTCTTTATAATTCATAATGCACTGAGTTGTTTATAAAATGAACGTCCTACCCATCGTAATAAAGAACGACCTGTTCTACCAAATAATGTTCATGTTGGACTGAACGAAAGAATCGTGATTCACGTGCTTCTTTCTTCTTCTTTGGCACAACAACCGTTATTGGTCAAGGCCTGCCTTTAACATTAATGGGACTTGGCTTTCGATGCCTTACAATTCACGTTCAGTTCATCTAAATGAAGGAACTAGTACGTTCGCGATCATCAAAATGAACCGATTTGCTCAAGCCCAATTCTTAGGCATCAAGTTTGTTTCTTTTATATTGATCTTCTTCCTCTTCTTCTCAAATATTTGGGATACAAAACTCAAGAGATTAGTAGTTTACTAGCCTTTTTGCCTGAACTCTGTGATGATTTTGCTTTGTACAGCTCCGCACATAAGAACGAGTAAAGCTAGTTATGGTGGCAGGGTGTTCCAGATGAGAATCGAACCTGTCTGTACAAAGGGGTTTGTGTTTGAGATGTCTGTGCGTCTATCCATTGAACCACCAAGGCTGTTTTTGGAAACTAAGATACAAACGCGTATAAAAAGTTCATTCAAGCGGTTCACTTGATTCATTTTTTGGCTTCATGGACACCCAGAATTTTATTTCTTAAATAGACCGAACACGTTTTTTACGCCTCAAACACACACATACACAGACAGCCATTGCACACATGAGTTCAATGTAGTTCCGCTGCCAGTAGTTTCAGTTACTAGGTCATAAAGTTGGTCCTATCACACGTAACAGAATGGGGAAGGGGACCGACCGGTAACATAACCATTGCCATACCCAACACGGACAGGGCACTGGGCGACCACAAAACGATCCCTTTGGGGAGTGGAGTGACAATGCCGCGTGCCTTCCCTCCCTACCGCTCCCTGTGGCATGCAGGGAATGAACTTTAGTCGTCCTCGAGACATGCAGTGCCCGGGTCTCTGTCCCCCATTCGGCTGGGATGTTTTATTGGCCACGTTCAGCGGCGGAAGAAACCAGTCTTGCCAGCATCAGCGGCAGCAGCATTACTGCCAGCTGTGGGATTTCACCGAAACAGCACTTGGCAGGAAGAAAGTTTGCGCCGTTCCCCCGAATCCCCCCGCTGTTTTGCACCGGGATGATGTACACTGGAATGCAATGGACGACCTTTGAACGTAAGCATGAGCGCCGGTTTTCCCTCCCCGTGGAGATTTAGCGGCGGGCACATTGGCATGTAATGCAAAAACTAGCAGCAACCTCTTTTTATCTTTCCCCTGGTGAAGATGCGTTTCGGATGCGTCCTCCCCCTCCTCCCCCCCCTCCCTCCCTTGCCTTGGGGTGTAAAACTGGGACGAACCCAACCGGGAATGATGTACGACATCCGCATTTGCCCGAAGTTCGGGAAGTTTGCCGTGCCGTGCTTTTGCAGTCGCAGCAGCCGGTTCAAGTGTGGGGAGGGATGGCCGGTTCTGTCAACTACTGATGCAACGCTTAAACGTAATCCTTGGGACGGGCCGCATCGAAAACGGAAAGAATATCACTCAATAGAGTTTCCTGTGCTACTCCTTTTTTGCTGCTGCTGCTTGCTGTTGTTGTCGTTGGTGCTGGCAAGTGAACGCAGTTTTCGGTATGACGGGGGTTTTATTACAAGAGCCCTGCTTCGAGAGGATACAGAGAAAGAGGAAAAGCCTCTCGGATCGGATATTACAACACACACACACACACACACACGAATGCAGATATTGTGTTTCGGAAATGGCTCGTTGCTGGGTTGGAAATGAATTCCACCAAGGCAGGAAAGGAGCAGCAGGGCCTACTACTGAGATAAAACGATCGGTGGCGGCGAGGCTTACTTTCTTGGCACCCTTTGAGGCACTGTGCCTTCCTTACGTCAATGCCAGAAAGTAGTCAGGGCCCTGACAGCGTTTGGCAGACCGGGCGATGGTAAATTTCATGACGATATTTCATAATTTTCCAACCCTTTTGCAGCACAAATGCAAGATGGAGATGAGACAGTGGCTAGCAATGGGCTTTTTGTGTGTTGAATCTAAAGAACAACTACTATTGTTTTATGCTGCTTTATGCTAGCCCTATTTAAAGTGATCATTAAAGCAGGGTAAAATATCATTCAACCATGTATATCGTAAAGCGCGTTTTTATTCGCCCATCGTCTGGCTCTCGCGGTACGTTTGTAGCTATTCATTTATGTTTGTATACTAGTGGTGTGTGGTCGCAGCGTTGGCCAACGTCGAGATTAGTGTGCACACACACACAGAGGAAAACAAGCCAGAAAAAAACCGACTGCAGATAGTGGTACATCCGTTCCGGTACAGCACAATTTCCGTGCCTCCCGGTTATCCTGGTTCCGCTTCGGTGTGTTGTGCTACATGATCCTACACTATGAAAAAGAAGCTCGCGAAGCGCTTTTCTCACACCCTAAACAGTCGAGCGAGAGGAGGGAAATAAAGGAAGCAAAAAACTGGCTAGTGCCAAACGAGAGAAAGCCGCCTTAATCCAGCCGGGAAATGAAATTGCAATGTGTACTGGTGTATTTAATTCTTGCACCCCCAAAAACCTCCGGCCCAAAAACCGGGGACGGGTGTGGTGTGTCTATTATCTACGACTTACGGTGCGGCTGCGTCTGTGCAGCATGAGTGGCCCATTTCAAAAGGCTTAGAGACCGGTTCGGTGGCGAAAAATGAAGCCCATAGTGTGGATACAGTGTACGGATCGCGGGGTCAAAAGCTGCCGGGAGCTTGCCGGAAGAATAAACTTCCGAGCCTGCTCGTCGCCCCGTCCGTCGATGCTGATTTTCTCTTTTCATTTTATACATCTCTCTCTCTCTCTTTTGTTATCTGTTTCTCTCTGTTTTGTGTGTGTTTCAATTGTCCTTTTTTGTCGTTTTGTTGTTGCTGCACAAAAGTGGCTGCTGGTGTATGCCTCCGGTGTAGTGCTCCGGTCGGTACGAGCCCGTACTCGCACGATGAGCCGGACGTACGTAGGATGCGCACGAAAATAAAACCAGAAGATAGAGATAATTATCTCCCGTTTCACTACCGCAGCCACCCACACTCGTTACACACCGCCACCGTTGCCCCTCCACAAAGTTGGCGTAATTTTCACTTTCATGCTGCTTGCAGCTGAACCGAGAACTACAAGGCAAGCGTGCCCGCAGAGCGGAAACATAATCCCCTCGGCCAGCGTGGAGCGATGGTTTGAGTGTGGTGGCCCCCTGCTCCCTGACGATGCAAACAACCCGTCCAATTCTGTCTGCTTGAGTGTGTGTGTGTGTGTGTGTGTGTGCCTGCCCTCTCAAAAAGCTCTTCCTGGCGCGAGTCTTTGATGGATCCCTGTTGCCAAGAGCGTCCCGCGAAAGCGCAAAAGGAAATCATACATCTCAGCTCGGCTCCATTGCATGGTTCGTAAACTTCTGGGTGCTCTTTTCTCTGTACCCGTTCCCGTTCCGGGTAGTACTTGTTCGTGGAAAAGTTTTTGCAAGCATTTGGAGTGGTTGTGCGCCGGGAAAGAAGAATAAAAGTTCTCAAACAATGCTCCATGGATGGGGCAAAGTAGTTTTGGGCCACAGTGCACATTTTCGTATTCTTCTTTGTTGGGTGCGCATTTTCATTAAGCGTCTACCCTGCGTCTGGTGGATGGAAATGAGTTTTTCTTTCTCAGCGTTTTTTTTTTTCGTTGGAAGCGGGAAGTGGTGAATTTTTAGTAAATGTTAATCATCATCATTGCGGAAGCAAAGATTTGCAGAAACCTGTACGGGCATGCAGCACGCGGGGCGCTTGGATGGTTGGAGTAGGATAGTGCAGATCGTAGGCGCAAGATTGCAAGTTTTTGGTTCGGTTGAGATTGAGTACTTCCCCACGGCATGTGTTGGCCATGTCACTGCAGCCATTCCAACTCACCGCTTTATAGCTATTTGTAACCAGTTAGAGTTGGAGACACAGTTCGCCTTCGCTTCATATTGCCGCGAGACGTGAGATTGTAAGTAAGTCAGTGGCAAAAAAACTGACGACCTCAAATGAGCCGGGATTGCAGGACAATTAGCCCAATGCCTTAATGCCGCCACCAGCCACAGCCGACTGCCCGGAAAATGTTTTATGAGCGCGTTCGCCACCCCGTAAGCCGGCTTTATCGTCGGCACAATTAAAGTTACGGCAGAGTGGACTTTGGGCGATGATTTATGAAATTTGTACCGTCCGCTGTACGTGTGTGTGTGTGTGTTTATGGGTGGCAAATAAGAGAGTAGACAAAAGCTCTGTGCACATTTCCCGCAAATCGTCGGCCCTCTTCCTGCACGACCGCAGCTTTTGAAGCTTCACTACGAGAAGGATTATCTTCCAAGGGACTCGCGCACCTTTACCCCACTTCACTTCGGCTACCGGGGCTGTAAGCAAGAGCTACGTGAGCTTTCTGTGTCTCCTTTCGGTGTGTGTGTGTGTGTGTGTGTGTGTGTGTGGTTTTTGTCCGCTGTAGCAGGCCTTTCGACCGCCCAACAGCTCCGTTTGGCATTTCGAACCACACCACAGCTGTGACGGGCGGATCGATAGAAACAGGGTGCGGTAATAAATTTTCCGAGATTGCAATCGATGAATATCACTGCCTTTCTCTCCCTTCTCCCCTCCTTCCCTCAATCCCCTGCGCTGTGCCACTCAAGGCCCCTCGCTTCCCCCCCGGTACCGGTCGGTCTAGTGTATTAAGCGTTCTTATTAATAGCGCAACACCAATCGGAAAGGAAGGTTTTCGCCCTGCATTATCTCCATTGGACTTTATGTGCTCACGCCATCTTGCTTTCCCACACCCGTTCCCTCCTCTATGCTAGACGCAAATGATGAAACGCATCGGTGCTGGAGGGTTCAAAGGCGGTACCACTGTGCTAAAAATAGCTCGGAACTCATTCAGAGCTGCGCTATCAGGTGGGTGGTGCCGTAAAACAGTGAAGGCCAATCGGAAGGCACACCGATAGGTTGGGCACTGCGATTTGACGAAAGATTGGCATTATTTAGAGGCAAATTTCCACCAAAGTCTACTGTCACACCCAGGGGGACATGGTTGAATTGCTAGACATTGAAGTAATTTTGCTTTCGGACAGTTTTGCGTAGCGTTTAGAAATTTCAAAAGTACTGCAAAGCTGGTTTTGCATGGAAAAATCAATACGCTCGGCTCCTGCTCCTTCCCCTTCCCGCACCACAACATGCTGCCTGCGTCGTCGTTAGGGCAGAGACCTTCACTTTAGGCCTGAAGGTCGCTAACCGTAAATCAAAGTGTCTTTTTCTTTCTCTACGCGCTCAAAATAGCTCTAGTGCCTGGTGGGGCACCTGGTTACACACTGCCCTTCGAAAAAGCCTTTACACCTTCTGGCTGTACGGGGGTGGATGGCAGGACCGGAAAGCCCACACACACCACAGAGTCGTTGGTAAATTATGTTGCACTTTGTGGCGCTGTGTTTTTTTTTCTCCACCCCTCGCAAGCCAATTTGCGGACGCCTTATTTGCAGCGCTCACGTGGTCGACCCAAAAAAACCTGTACACCAGAACAAATCATCATGTAGTACCATCCCCGCGATCGCCCTCCTCCGCACTATGCAATCTCTCATGCCCGGCGGAAAACTCGTCACCGTCGGCGTTGGCCCGTGGTTTGCTGCGTAGCGCAAACAGGGAAAATCACCCATTTGTTTCCTACGATCTTTGGGGTCGTAGGTGCAGCTAGCTCCACCACCAACATCCCCCCCCCCCGGTTCCTTCGCCCTCCATTCGGGATTGTGCGCGGATATTTTAAGACCTTCAGCTGGCGGTCTCTTTCACACGCTCTTTCCAAAAATACACACTCAATCAAATGAATCGGGCGGCCGGCCGCGTGTGTGTTTGGGCAAGAGTCGCTGCTGCTGCTGCTGCGTGTTGCGGATCGTACGCGCGAAAGGTGCGCCGTCGTTGTTTGTTGTGCTCGCGGATCAAAAGGGAGCGCGCAATGTTTTATGCGCTGCCCGTGGTTGCCTTCTGTTTCGTTCCGCCCTTCCGGTCCCTTCGTGTAGCATCTTGCGGCACTGATGACGGAGCGATGGGAAGCAGAAACCGCTTGCTGGTTGAGGAATTTTATCGATTGATACACTTACACTTTGGTGGTTTGCGTTTTATTCCTATTTTTTTTTCATTTTTCCTATTTTAATACACTGATGAAGATCATGAAGAGCAAATCGGTATAAACGTGCATGATTCAATTACCAAAGAGTGTGTGTAATGAAACCGGGTTGCATCGTTTCACAAAATGTCTTTCATCAAACTGCGCCCCACAAACTCTTTTGTTTTCTTGCCACACCATTTTCCATCAACATCACACAAACTTTCTAGTTCGGACTTCTCCATCATGCACTGCTCCTTTATCTCCTTCACAGCTCATATTTCCATTACATTTTGTTTTGCGGTTTTTGTTTTGACCTACTATGCGCCCGTGTCGCGTTACCCGATGCGCATTGCGCTCCTCCGATCGGTGGGCCACTGCATTGAACACGTGCGTAAACAACCGGTCCGATCGCCGCGAGACGCTTTTCCATTTCCATTCCCCGCACACACACACACACACACACACACCAGCTGGGCTATTTATTGTGATCGCGGGGGCGCGCTCGCTCGCCTCTGTTTATTTTCCTCCTTGCCGTAGAGTGTAGTAGTGCGCGTAACGAGACGCGAGCAGCTTTAAAAAATATTATTTACAGTCACTTTGGT
>KI921673.1:7623-19336 GCA_000473525.2 Anopheles melas
GCACGAACGCTGCCGCCGCTACACGCTTTCGTGCGCGGCCGGGGTCTTCGATGCGTGCAAAAGGGAAGAGACCACCACCACATTGGCCGTTCACTGCCAGGGCCGTCTGTGTGTGTGTGTTTTTATGCTTGATCCACCCCTGCCTCATAATGGAGAAGCTCTCGTTTCTCTTGTACGTGTGTGTTTTTGTGTTTCGGTTCAGTGGTCCTAGATTTTGCGTGCACTGGAGCTTGATCGAGTGTTGTGTTTGCGCTGATAGTTTCCGTTGACCGTTGACCGCTGCACGCGGCATCGAAGGGAAACTTCCGTCCTTCGCGTAAAGCCTTGGTTGCACTTGCACTTTTAGTTTGCGAATCCGTTTGCTGCATCCTTGTAGAACGATTATGTCCCATTCAGTGGACGATTGGGAAGGGGTGTGATACATAACTGACCTCAAGCTAACATTCATTTCATTTACCCCGACCCAGTCTGGGTAGCATCAATGGTAAGGATTAATGTATTGGGCAAGGAATTAAGACAGGTAAAAGTGTTGCCTCAGGCTGTAGAAATCTCTCACAGGCTCTCACTGAAGATGAAATAGAGAGAGAATTCGCCATCATACTTAAAGCCAGTTGTACCCCGATTGTTTCATCTCTACTATTTTCCCCAATTGGTCATAGTTCCATTTAAAAATAATGTATAAGTCGTACAAAAAACGCGGGAAACCCACATCACTTCACAGTTAAAACCACACCACAAACAGAAATAGGACAAAGGATCCCTTCATTAATCCTCGAAAAAACGCGCCAAATTGGAAGCAAATGTCAAGATTGTATCTCCCAAAGAATGAAACAATTGGATAGGAACCCTCGGCCCCTTGTTGCGTTAATGTAACACAAACTGTAATAAAAACGAATGTAAAATAAAAGCTGCACGGTGATAATGGGTCATCCATCCGGACTGATGGTCATAGGAAAAAAGCACACAACTTCCTTGTTCCCTTCCAATCCGCGTTCAATCACCCAATCCCACAAACACATTCAAGGGCTTAGGAAATCCACCCAGCCATGCACACTTGTGTGGGTAAAGCCCGGGCAGCAGAGCAAACTCATCCCAATGTTCCATTTCGAACCCTCTCTCTATCGACCTGCTGACGTCGAAATCCAAAAGAGCATCAGCGAAAAAAAACGAACCTCTTATATGGACCGTATAAATTTAACCGAATCAAAGAACAGGTGATAGAAACGCTGGTAGAGTGGTGTAGATGTACGTGACCCTTTGCAACAGCAGGCAGGTTTGTTTTTGCTTCAGGATTGTCGACAGGACGGACGGGTCAGGAATAGAATGAGCACGTGCCCAACAGGGGCAGCCCAGACGGCTGCACGCACGCAACGTTTTATAGAGCGCTGATCTCACTTACTGTTCGATCCTTTCAAAGTTCACCGTAGCAGCTTCAAAGGACTTGCAAGAAGTTATACTCCACGGAAGCGGACGCGTGGTTTAAGAGCTGATCGATTGAACGGAGTCGTCTTTGTTTTTGTACAAAACTTACCTGTGGATGAGAAAAAGAAAGATAGATAAGATTAGAATTTCTGCCTGTACGCTCATATGGTAGAGTGTATGAGTGAAAGAGTTTTATCATAAATTATATACTTTAATCAGGTATTGCCCGGTAACAATAAATCGCAGTGAATGCATTTATCGCATAATGACTTTTCATTGTAAAGCATTCTTATCTGTGTATGTGGGTATTTCAAAAACAGACAGCCAGTCTGCTACGTAAAGATAAATCAATTCTCTTATATACTTCTTGAACAACTAGACAACAAGGTATGATGTGATGTGCATTAGAACTAATTAATTCCAATGATTCGATCAACTTCTTAGTTTATCCTTCACTTGTGTTTGTGTGTGTTGCAAATACAAACCGCCCCAAGGGCACAATAAACGAACACTTGTGAGGCAGAAAATGCTCCAATCGCTCCCAGCAACAAATGCACCGTATGAGGTGAGTATGATTCATGCAATGCATCGTTACACCTTACATTTCATATGACGACAAAGAATAACAAATAACGATCAGTGACTAATACACACAAACCGACCCCTCGAGGCACCCCTCTGATACACTACTGCTTGCGATTCCTTCAGGGAAAATTCTTTTATACACAGAAGAAGAAAAAGCCAACACACACATTACAACGTCAGCAGTGTGCGGTCTTACCGTTTTTATCTCTTCGGCCGAGCTGTACCCACAGACGAGCCCGTTCAGCATCATTTGCATAACGCCGGTCGGTTTCTTCCGGTGCAACTCCAGGCTCGACTCCATATGCATTACAGACTAGATATATCACACTTGAAAACGCGGAACGCAGGAGCTGAGCTGAGCACTTCCTCTTTTCTATGGCACCTTTATACTACCCACATGAGAGATTGCAAAGCCTCATCGTATTTAAACTCATTTTACGATCAATGACAAACGGCGACAAACTAACCGAAAGATATCACACACTATGCCACCATCATCATCAAACACAACGTGCAACCTGCACCAATTTATGATTATTTGTCACAGGTTGATGAAACGTTCCACTCCGGGCGACAGAAAATCACACACCCAATCAAGCACCAACAGCACACGGTTACGACTGGCGAGAACGTTTCTTACCACCAGCGCGTCAACACACGATGACAAAACTTCTCAATCAGTCATCAGCGATAACGTTTCAAACGGTTGACGGGCGGGCACTGGGCATCTCAGCGGGTTTACGTAGCAGGCCACCCAACTGGAGGAGTGGAACCTAACATTTCGCTCTTCACTGTGTACGGACGGTGTCGACGGTGACGGAATTGGACCATGCTTATCAGATAAGCGTAAGGTAGCGGGCGGCCACGTCCTCCGAGCCGTCTTTTGGGACGGCACACAAGACATTAGACGTGTTGTTTGGTTGTAAAACCGAATCGTTTGATGGGTGTGATTTTAAATTGGAACAGCTGATCAATTAATTGTGTTTCAACGTTTTTAATTTGCAATTATGTTAAAAGCAAGCCTCATTAAAAGCTTGTCCACGTTGATACTTCCTTTCAAAAGAAGCGACCAAGTCAACCTTAATTAAAAAAATATATATATTTTTTTATTCAAGTCAATCCACGAATTTGCAGCCATTTACTGCATCCCTTTAACCCCAAACGAATAACTAATTGCTCTAGCACTCTTGCGGGCGAGATGCAATGAAGTTGCGTACTTACAGCCGGCAATCCAAGTCACGAAATTACTCCCTTTGAAGCAGCAGGGCAATGGGAGGCAATGGGGCAGCCAGGCACATGACATACTCCAGATGAACATCCCAGCCGAGAAGCGGAAGAGCATGAGCATCGGTCGCTAGAGTGAAGCCATCTCCAAGCGCGCGCCCATAGCACACTGTGGCACTTTCGGTGGGTGTGCGCGGAGAACCTTTCCGGTTAATAGCTCTCAATTGGCATCAATTAAACTTTTAACTCAATCAATTTAAATTTCCTCTAGCTTTGCGTTCACCCGTGGCTGGTGCTTTACTTGCCTAACATGCGGCGATGATGATATGTTAGGTGTGCAACACGATTGGCACAGCATCGGGGTGCAGGATGGGCAATCGAACACAGCCCCGCAAAAGGTGTTCACAAAGCAGGTCAATTTCTACGTTCTATTGCAAAAGACATTTGAACCATGCCCTATTTCAATTCACTTCGTACACACAGACACAACGAAGTTGTTTTGCTTTTATGGTAACTTTAACGGCTATCTTCATGGTCACTCACTCACAGAAACAAATGCATCAACACGCTTCAAGACGCGCAATAATGGTCGACCGGATGTGGTTTTAATACTGAGTGCAACTAGCATGTCACCAGCGGTACGAACCCTACGGACTCGGTGCCGCGAATGCTGCTGTGAGGGTGTGGATGTAGTTAGCCATATCCCCCGTACCCGTCGGAGGATTTCCACGCACAGTCACAACCAATACTGTACACACCAGAGGGGAAGAGATTACTCACGACGATGCTGAGTCGTCGTCGTCACACGACAACAATCTAGACAGGCATTGGCCGACACAAACAGCTCTCTTGCTTCGTCTCTCGTTTACTGATTGTTGTAGCGATCAACCCCTAGCATAGTACGTCACGAATGTTTGTATCGCATTCTTCGTCATTGGATTTTCTAGGAACGGTAACTAATAGAAAGCAGTTAAGAGCAGCTAAAATAGAAACAGACAAATCACATTGCATCATTGCACGGCGTATAACCCGATAGTTAAAAGGGTGGAAAATAAAGAGGGTCCTGTGTAAATACCTTTAAATAACCACCTGATTCCGGTCAGGGCCGGTAATGCTGAGCAGCATGGGGCTGCATTACTAACCAGATGGACCTTATTTGTCAATTCAGTTTACATTGAACCCCAAGACCTAACGCGTCTTATCAACTAGTGCCGAACTAAAGAAACTCGTTCGGAGCAACACACATCAACAAATGATAAACATATCTTCTTTTTGATGTAACGACATTAGAGGTCATGTTGAACTACAACTAAAACAAAATAATACTCTCCCAACGCACTTACCTCATCATACCGCAGATCCGGCTCGCTGTACGTTGCCTCCAGAATCTTCATACCGCTAAGCCGCCGTTCACGTTCCTTCTTTTTGGCCGCCACCGCTACCAGCTCACCCTCGCCGTAGCACACGTCCTGCGCCACACTTTTACCATGCTCGACCGGCTTCGATCGATCCTCGCCCTTGGGTCCGCCGAAGCTTCCACTTCGCAACTCCTGCAGACTGCCCCAGATGGCGGAAAACCCACCGCTCAGCCGTTTCGTAGCCCGGCTTTTTCTACCGGGCGTCCCACTGCCATGGAGGACGCTTTTGTTCGCACCATGCCGTACACTGTCCTCGCCGTCGTAATACACCTCAGCACCGCCAACGCTCAGTAGCTTATCGTCGCCACCGCCGTCACCGGCACTACTATCGCGTGCACCACCATCAGCCCCACCGACCCCGGAGGAGGAAAGGGTGGAAATGTTTTCGAAGCTAACCGATATGGGACGCGGCAGCCCAAACACTTTCGGGCTCAGTTTGTACGCCGTCATCTTATCGCCCCCGCGGCGACCGTGTACCGATGCGTTCTCGTCGGCCGTCGGTGCCATGCCGTGTATGGCGGCCAGCTTCCCGTTGCCCGCCTTCGTCGTGTGGGTTGTGCACGCTTTCTTGGACCGTTTCACCGGCTTCAGGGGCTGCAGGAACACGTGCTGGTTGGAATGGTTGCTGTTACCGGCAGACCGACCAACCTCATCGCTAGCGGCTCCCGCCGGTCCCGTGCATCCGGAAGAGATGAGCGTCAAATCGTCGATCGAGAGTTTCACCTTCAGCCGCTCGTACGCTTCCGCATCGAGCAGCATCCGTTCGTTGATGTCTTCGTCACCGTCGGTCGGTTTCTTGCCGAGCGACAGGATCATATCGTCACAGGACCGGGCGGCCAGCAGGCTGTTCTTCACGTTGTCATTGTTGTACCGTTCCAGATCGAGAAACAGCTCCTGCATCGGCGGCACATCGATGGCACGTTCTTCGACCACATTGCCCTGCTCGTCTAGCGTGCGACCGCACGTCCACCGATCCTGCGCCTCCTCCTGCTCCATCAGCTCGGACGGCTCCGCATCTTGCATACAGTTCAGAGCATTCTCCTTCGTAGGTGATCGATCCGGGGAGAACGGTTTCGGATCGGGCCTGGCGCGCACCGTCAGCCGATCCACGAACGGTGACATTCCGGACGACGTCGATGGGAAGCTGTAGTCGGCCGATTTCGATTTGCCGTGCGAAATGTGCAGCCCACTCCGCCCAGAAGGACCCGCACCGTCCGCAGAGCATCCCGTGCCACCCATACTGCGGATGTTGCGTATCGGATCCATCTTGGGCGGAATCTCATTAATAATACCGACCGGGCGCAAAAAGGGATGCGATTTCCGGCAGTGCGCTCGCACGTTCGCTATCTGCTGCTGCTGTAGCAGTCGCTGCTGGGCCGGACCGAGCATACCCGGAAAGTCGACCAGCAGTATGCGGTCCGAGATGTTGCGGCAGTCGTTGTGAAACCCAATGCCCGAGTCGGAATTGCTGGACGTGGTGGTGATTTCGCTGTGGTTGCTCGGTTGCGGCGAGTTCGCGGCCAGCATGTCATGCGCATCCATATCCATCCCCGCCCCGCGTGGGTTAAGCCGCGGGTCCGATCGATTGCGCGGGAAGCCACGGGCGGCTCCGGCGGCGTCCAGATTCAAGCTCCTAGCGACGGGCGGCTTGCCGTACCCGCCCGGGCCACCGTCCGCTTTGAGCGGCGACTTTAAGCTGTACATGCTGCGTATCAGATCGACCACGTACTCCGAGTTGGAGGGAAACTCGAGGCACAGGTTCGTGATCGGATCCTTCGTGCAGACGATGCGAAACAGGGCCGCCTTCTCCAGGTGCACCTCGTGCTCGACCAGCTTCCCATCGATCACAAACACGTGGCAGCTGTTCGAGATGACCACGTCCTTGCGCGGGTGGCTCAGCACATCCGCACTGTCGCACATCAGCCCGTCGGCGTAGATTGCCGACGTTACCAGGCCAAAGTAGCGGTTGTCGCTCTCGCTGCTGCTGCTAACGTAGCTGAGCCGGGCCGAGGCGTACTTCGCGATCAGATTGTTGCTCGTGTTGGTCAGATTCAGGCAGGAGGGCAGTATCGTCATCAGCACCGTCGTTGGGTTGCGCTTCTCCTGCCGCATCTTGCGGATGCAGCTGCGCACCGTCTGCAGCTTCGAGCTGGTGGCAATCTGCTTCGGCATCTCGATCGTGCCCAGATAGCCCACGATCGCCTGGTACTCGAGCGAACCCTCCTGCCCGGGGCCCTGACCCGAGCCGGACGGGCGCACCAGCACCGGTTCGTCGCCGACCGCCCCTCCCAGCTGTACCGAGCGTACCATTGCACTGACGTTGGAAATATCACAGCTATTGCTGGCATTCGGGCTGTGGATCACGTTGTACGCGGTGGTTGCTCCCGGCGGTGTGGTATCGTTTACCACGCACTCTTCCGGTCCATTTTCCGGTCCGCCCAACAGTAACGATTTGATCGGGCTGCTAGAGCCAGCTGCTACCATTCGGTCCGGCGCACCACCGCCGGAGCTGCAGCCCTGTGTGTTGGTGCGCGAGAACTTGGTCTTGTGCGGGTACTTGGGGCGGGTGCGTTGCTGTTGCGCACCGTGAAACAGGATGTCCTCATCCGAGCTGTCCGAGTAGTAGTTCTCCGCGATGGCCATGCGTATTGTGCCGTGCGTGGTACCGATCAGCTGCACCACCGATTCGTGCGGCAGCTTCGACACGTTCAGCCCGTTGACCGAGATGAGAAAGTCTCCGGCGCGCAGTCCGGCCAGATCGGCCGGCGATCCCGCCACGATGCAGGACAGGATGCAGGGCTGCTGGCCGGATATGGTGAACCCGAACCCATTCGAGCCACGGTTCACTTCGACCGTACGGTTGCCATAGTTGGATCGTTTCTTGCGTCGGCGATGCGCTGCACCGCCACCGCCACCACCGCCTCCACCACCACTACCACCACCGCCCACTCCTCCTGCATGCATGCTGGATAGATAGGGCTAAAACTCCTTCTGCACAACCTTCTCTTAAGCGTTTAAAAAGTGTCTTGTATTCTTGTACGGTGCTACTGTAGCATCGTTCACTGTCCGAACTCAATCTTCCTCGATGCTGCAGCAACATGCAAAGCAGCCACTCACATTCCAATCCGCTATTTGTACACAACACTTCCTGCTTGCTGCGAACGGTACCATCTCTTGCGCTCTTGATATTGCTCGTATTATTTGCTTAATGCTGTCCGCATTCCTTCACCACTGGGCGATGATGCCATTTAACCGAGAACAACAGCGTCGTGACCCGAGCGCAAATTCCATTGCCGCGGACGATGACGCTGCGTACGGGGAACGCTCGCAGCGGAGATGCACCTATTTTCCCCCCGCAAATCCGCGGATCAACTTTGCCACTGTAGGGCTCGTTTGGCTTAGAAAGTTTTCCACTGCCCAACCACTCGCGATCGGATGGGTTTTTTTTTTGCCTTTCCCTCCTGTGGAGCTGCTCGCTGATCGTAGAAAGCTGTCAATTATGAAGCCAGCGCGCAGCCTCCGCGATCGATCTTCTTGTTCGCTTCTTTTTCTTCCTCCTTCTCCTCTGCAATACCAGCTCACTTCTTGTTCGGGCGGATGTGAAACGCGAAATTGGCTGCCGAACTACACTTTATAAAACAACGGATTTTCACACACTGCGGCTGTTTGCCGCACGGAATGCACAATTTCAAACGTTTTAACTCACTTTTAGCAATGTCCTGCAGTACGATAAGTCCGCTTGGCAACGGTTTGTCCCAGCGAAAACAGAAGATTTCGTTACAAACGTAAACAAAACGAACCCCCTTTCTTTTTCTTCTTCTTCTTCTTCTTCTTCTTCTTCTTCGGCGTCGGTCACGGTAAGCACAGGCGAAAGGTGTGTCCCTGACAGTTCGTGTGGCGTCGCGTTTGACGTCTCACGACCGTCGCCAGCACCTCCAAATCGCTGCGAATTTCCCTCGCCGGCGACGTCGCTTTTAAATACTTGTGACGTCGGTTTTGACGTTTCGCGACGGTTTCGCGACGGAAAAAGCTCGCCTGGTGTGTGTGTGTGTTGTTGGCCAAAAACATTTGCCTCCCCCACGCACCGGCAAACAACCGGACGATCGTTCGCCGTGCATTTTCCGCTCAATGTTTTCGTGCTTCAGGCGTGCCGTTGTAGTTGCAGTAGATTTTCACCGTGCCACAGCACACTGCGCACGGAAGCTGTGCACACCAACCACGGCTCGCAGCCCAGCGCCCGCAATAGACGACGGTGTGAGGCAACGTTTTGCAGCCGAACTTGCGGCCGCGGTGGAAGTGAAACTAGCGGCCAAAAAGCAGGAGGCACAGAAACGAATGGAATCGCGCAAAACCAAACAGGAGGTGCAGCAGCGGTACAATGGTGCGGTCAAGCGGCGCAAGTGGGAAGACCCGCCCGAGGATCCGGAGGCGGTGAAAAACTTCGATCCCGCGTCGCGGGTCAAGCGCCGCAAGAGTATCATCCTGCTCGGGTACTCGGGCGTGAACTACTTCGGCATGCAGCGCAATCCGGGTACGAAAACGATCGAGGAGGATCTGCTGCGGGCAATGCAGAAGCGGGAGTGGATCAATGACGAAGGGTTCCGGCAGCCGCAGCAGATACAGTTCCAGCGAGCGGCCCGCACCGATAAAGGCGTGTCGGCGGCCATGCAGGTCGTGTCGATCAAGCTGCGTAAGGAGCATGCCCGGATGCACCGCGTGTGTGAATCTCCCACGATGCACACAATTAATCGTTCCGCTTACTTTCAGCTGACAATCTGGACATCGAGGCACTTAACTCCGAGCTGCCCGAGGACATCCGGGTGTATGCGGTGAAGCGCGTGACGAAAGGATTCAATTCCAAGACGAACTGCGACGCCCGCACCTACACTTACACGCTGCCGACGATAGCGTTCGCACCGAACGAGGAAAAGGTCGACATTCAAACGTACCGTCTGCCCGCGGAACGGCTGGCTCGGGTCAACGAAGTGCTTGCCCTGTACGTGGGCACGAAGAACTTTCACAACTTTACCAGCCGCAAGGAGTTTCTCGATCCATCCGTGAAGCGGTTCATCATGTCGTTCGAGTGTGATCCACCCTTCCTGCCGGAAGGATCAACGGCAGAGTTTGCTACGATTAAAATCAAAGGGCAAAGCTTCATGCTGCATCAGATACGAAAGATGGTGGGCCTCACCATAGCGGTCGTGCGCGGCCTCGCGGAAAGCGACATTATCGAGAAAGCGTTCGGCCAGGAGCGGTACGGCATCCCGACGGCACCCGGGTTGGGGCTAGTGCTGAGCAGAATTCACTACGACAAGTACAACAAGCGGTACGGCGAGGACGGTTGCCACGAGACGCTCGAGTTTGAGAAGGAGGAGCCAATGATACAGGAGTTTTTCAAGCGCCACATCGCATCGACCATCGTCGAGACGGAGCTGAAGACGAACTCGATGGTTGAGTGGCTGGAGAAGCTGCCGCTGCACAGCTACGAACCGAGGGACGAGAATGAACCGAGTGAGTGGAAACCCCGGAATCGGAAAGCTTCCGACGATCAGGATGACGATGACGAATAAAAACCACTGGCCTTGTTATACTGCATTAGGCAAACACTATCGAACAGCATTGCTTCTTTCTTTCGAATGTTTTATTTGCATGAACATGAATTTTCGAACCCCGTGCTCATTCGTCTTCCTTTGCCGCCAAACTAGCTATTGCCATCTTGAGCGCACCTTCACGCGTTTTGTTACCACCAATGAAGCCGGTCTGGTGGCAAAAGTTCGATCCCGCAATGCCCGACACCTTCTCTAGCTCCTTGTCCCGTACCCCGCGCCACGGTTTGGCCAGAAACTTGCGACACACAAAGCTGGCCGGCTGCAACGGCACGCAAATGACGCGCCAATCGTTTTCCTTATTGCAGTAGATCACGTACTTGGCCTGCCCGACCAGATTCTGCTCCTGTTCCAGCTGATACAGATGCTCCTTCCACGGGCACGGTTGTTCGAGCTCTAAAATCTCCCCCGACTCGTGCAAAGCCATCCGGTTGGCCAGCCCCTTCGACACAATATCGCGTGCCGGCCACCAGCAGCTGGCGTAGTACGTCACCTTATCGACAAACTCCAGTCCCACGTACGCTTTGGCCTTCTCGAACCGCTCCAGACAACCCGGCGCTGGTGTCGGTTCGTTCCATCGCGAATTGAACGCACCAACGCGCCCGCTCAGATGCGTCGAGATGTTGTACCGTGGCTCGCCGCCCTCGAACATCGGAACACCGTTGTCGATCGCGTCGATCTCGCTGATCAGCCCATCGTACACCTTCGTGTAGACCGCCCGCAAACATTCGGCACTCGGTTCCAGGTTCAGCGTTTGCTTCAGTACCCGCTTGATCACTTCCTCGCCGAAGTACGTGTACACCAGGCCGGCGGAGCTGAGCCGAATGTCCCACTTCACGTTCAGCTCAGGCCGAAGTGACCGCAGCGTATCGTTGAACGATGCCTGATGGTGATCATACCGGTGCCGGGCCCGATCAAACGTAGCCCCAACGTCCACCACTATGTCACACTCGTCCAGCTTGTTCGTGTCCCGCGTGCGGATGATTTCGGCCGACGCGTACTGGGGCAGCTGTTGCAGCATGAAGCAGGCCAACACTTCGTCGCAGTGGAAAATGCCATCATGTGTACCGATTTTCACCGTCCCCGAAGCCGCGGTAGGAAGATCGCCCTTGAAGCGCTTGGTCTGTTCCGAATCGTTGGTTGCCATCGTCCTGAGTTGTTTGATCGTTGCACGTTGCGGGTGTTTTGAGCCGGAGACGGAGCGTAAAGCGGAGACGAAAATGATGTTGGCTGTGGAATGAACGGAACCCGCTAATATCCGACCCAGTGGAAGCAACATTTCAGACAATTTACCTATAATCCGGCGTTTACAGTTTAGTTTTTTGTAATATTTAAGCGAAAATATAAATTTAAACATAACCTCACTTTCTTCCCTTTGGTTTGACAGCTGCAGACTAGTGATGGGCCATCAGATTCGCACCCACAGCTCGGAATCGCTTCCAAGCATTGCTGCTCCGG
>AXCO02009432.1:0-14385 GCA_000473525.2 Anopheles melas
AGTGTGTGCAGGTGGCGATCGAGTGCCGCACCACATTCGCACTTCAGCTCACCTTCACCAGCGTCGGGTTCTTCTTTGAGCGATTCTAGCAGTTGCCGGCTGGAGCACACTTCCTCCCGATGATGGTCTAATCGTGCCCTCGGAGCAAATCGTCGTGTTCCGGCGAACGAAGCTAAAGAAACCGGTGGTAGCAGAAGTAATAGTAGTAGTAGTAGTAGTAGTAGTAGTGCCTGTAGTTGACCACTGCACACCGATACAGAGCAATCTCACATCACCGCAGAGTGCGATAAGCGAAAAAGCTAACCGACGGAGACGGTGGTGGTTGGCGCACGATTCGTTTCGATAGGCGTCCAGAGGTCAGGAAGAACCAAGGGCGGTGAAACTGTGCGAGGGAGTTGGATTTTTATTCTTTCCCCCCGAGGTAGCGTAATTGTAGCCCTTTTTTTCCTTCTCCCACCCATGTGATCGTGATGCTGCAAAAACCCGGACGCTTTCCACCTGTTATTGAAGTCTCCCAACAGAGAGCGTTGAGTTGCAAAGGTCTCGGTGCATTGGCGGGTAGGAAAGATCGGAAAAGCGCTACAACTTCCGCATCAGCAGCCACTGGTTGCACCGGTCCGCGATGCATCACGCGCCGCTTGCCACTCTCCTGCCACCTCGGAGCGAAAGAGCGGAGCCAAACCCACAACCGAAGGCCATTTTCGTGCAACGCCTAATTAGAAGATAATCAAGATCGATGCTGGCGGCAGTGTGGCCTGGCTACTGGCATCGCGCCACTGTGCTCATTATGCATCAATCAACGAGCGAAACCGCGGTGTGGACCGGAACTCTGGATCGCTGTCTGTGAAGTTGGTTTAATTAATAAGGAAGCGTGGAGGAGTAACGGCTTCTAGAGGTTCAGCTCAACTCTGCTTTGCAATGTGCTGGAATGAACACCAAAGGGTTCTGTGCAGCAGGGCCGGCGGAGATTGTGCAAATTCTTTCACGATGACCAATCTTTGCTCGCTTCGGATCTTGGAAGCGTGGTAGCCCACCGACACACAAATGGACCCCTCCGCGGAGTGGGTGTGATGATTAATCATCTTTCAATAATTATTTTGTGCGGCAAAGGACTGGTGGTGTTAGTCATCGATCTGGACCGGCAAACAATACGGCAGGAAAAAAGAAGCAAAAGTTGTTGCTGCAAGAGCTAAATTTAGTTGCAGAGTGTAAGGAGTAGAAACTCCATTGATTGTTGTGGTTTTGCTTTGTGGTTGGGCGATTATACGATACCAAGGGAAGAGTAGTTGGACTGGACAGTATTTAGCATCTTAATTGAACAGCTGACGCGTGGCAAATATTTTTTTTTAATTTGTTTAAAGATCAAATGTAACATCTGCACACTGCTCGAAGAGTTACATAATTCACAATAATTCATGCTGTGATGAAACTGCGGCATAATTTCTTGCTAAATGGAGACGCTTGGTGCTTCAGAAACACCACCAGCTGGAATTGTGCAAAAAAGGGACATTTAAATATGATTTTACTTCCTATTTAATCCTATCCGCTAAAATATTAATTTAGAGCAACTTTATAACATAAAATAATAATAATCAACAAGGAAAACGAAAGCCTCGCTCCAGTTAAGCGTGGAATGCCGGACGGAAGTGATGACAAACCGACCAACCAACGACTGCAGGCTGACCTAATTTTACAATGCCATAATGTAAAACAAGCATACATCATATACTCTTGCAATGTTTCACTATTCTCGTCTTGTGGTACAGGTTTATCTTGAGTGTTATCAACAGCACAATTTGAGATTTGCATTTCCTAGATATGATTCAGGCACAGAGAACGAGAATTAGATGGATTTTTCAATGGCACTGGGGGCCTTCACGATTCTAGTCAGTTTTTTTTCTATGGAGTTTGACAGTTGGAGGCTGAAATCATGTAAACACTCCATACAAAACCACACACAAAACTAGCCTGCAATTTTCAGTCTAGATTATTCTAGCCTCAAAGCTAGAATTAGATTCGAGTACCTGCTCGAAAAATGGCAAACAAGGTGGTGTTTACATTTATCCCAAGGTGCATTAAAGAGATCTGGTGATGGAATCCACAATCAAAGTGTATGTAGTCCAGGTGGTCTTTTAATAACCAAAATTGAATATCACTTTTTGACAGGACGGGTGAAAATTTTTGTTCAAACATGCTCTTTGGAGGCTTGACGAATACTGAAAACACTCTTAAAATCTTCATTCAGAAACAGAAGCGATAAAAATCAGCCTTCTAAATTCATACACCTTGGGATAAACACACCTGTATGTTACACCCACTTAGATAACTGCTCGAAAACTGCTTTACAATGCAAACAGCTGACAGGCTGAAATTTCAGCCTACCAACTTACAACGGAAAGGACCCCACTATTAGACTTGTTTCATGCTCCAGAAAACAATGATAATCCGAGTGCTACAGTAAACAGAGTAAACAGTGAGCTACCGTATGGTTCAAGCCTTCTGCAATCGCTTACAACTATTTCTACGGAATAGCGATTGTTTAGGCCGTTTATAACATTAAACTGTATAAAAAAAATGACAATCAATATGATTATATCCTACATTCGGACTCTTAATATTAGACTTTAGTGAAGTAAATATAGATCCCAAGGCATATTTGTATTCAATTTTAAATTTTAAAATATTCCGATAATTTTTCCTAATCCTAATACACGAATTGTTACTGTCATCACAATGCAAACATCCAATTTAAACAATGCTTTGTTATGGCGCATTATTCAAATTTCCACAGCTCAGCAGTAAAAAGTAAGTTCATAATCATAATACTTTTATAAAAATCTAAACACATATCAAATACTTCACAACAGTGAAGATAACCACTGCGCAGCATTTTTACAATAAATAATGTCTAATGAGCATAGGGTATTATTTTTTATCTCTTTTAGTGTTACTTGGAATAAGATGTCCCTTGAGAGAAACACATACATAAAGGAGTGTCAATGTTTTGTTTGAAAACGGCATAAACAGCTCAGCAATCGAACTAGTAATGTGACGTTCATCCGTACGACAACATAAAACCAGCAGATGAATAAATACGCTTCAGACAGAGTCATTATTCAGCACTGAACCTGAAGTAGACTAATCAGTTCCTATTGCTCCGGATAAATAAACATTCTTCATAAACAAAATTGGAAATCATATTGGAGTTATTTTAATATGATATCCTAAGAGATATTTTAATTGCTATCCTAACTTGCACGATTTCATGCATTGAGCAACACTCGTGTTGAGCAACAAGTACTATCCCCGTCAAAGACTTAAGAGTTCTTTAGCAACAAGTAAGTAAACAGACACAATTATTTCCGATAATTAGATGTCATGAGCTCCACAAAGATGTAATCGTCTAATGAACAAAGCTTATGGGGAAGCTTGTTAAGGTTGCGAACAAGTCCTTAATTCCTTTATTAGCTGTAATGTATTAGGGTAAAAGCAGGAAAGAAAAACAATACCTCGCAGCAACATTGTGAGCAATTGAAAATGAACTTTGCTGGCAAATGTTAAACCTCCTACTGCACTGAGCTTCTAACAGTGATGGGTTGTGAAATAGTCATTAATTTTCCAAAGCTCTTGAAACAAAAGACAGAACGGTTATGCCGATGCAACAGCGAATGGGTACTCGTCCAATGCACACCCCCACACTAGCGTGGGTGACAACCAAGCGAACTGCACAGTACACAGTGTACACTACGACGGACGAGATACTAAAGCCACCCCACACGAAGCGGACAAAAGAGAGAGAGAGAGAGAGCACAAATTAAATGACTTTCCACCGAAACCGAACGCTCGGATCCGGTTGCCATGGAGCATCGAATCGTCATGCTTTTCCTTCGGCCCGCAGCAATGGAGCAGCCTGGTACTTGTCTCGCTGCAGGTGTGTGTGGGCAGGCATCGTAATTTCACCCCTCCGGTTCCGGAAGGGATACACGATGGAAAGCTGAAACGGGTTCCTCCCGGATGGGAGTTTTATGATGCATCGAGAACACCAAAGCGTGCAAGAAGCAAACAGGGATTGATATCACTGTTTTGCATGCTCAGCACTGTGTTATGATTTCGAGGAATTTGCTGCGGCGAGGAAAGGTTACAAAGCGATGCACGTGAGTGTAGCTGCCAGCGAACGGTCCCGCAACTAAATATCCCAGCATTTATTGCCTCCAGAGAATTTCCGTTTATTATCATCAATGCGCAACAGGGAAATGGACATCATCAAACTGCTAAATAAACATCAACTCCCCAACGCTAAAACTGACTGAAACGGGAACAGGAAAAAAAACCGCCTCCTCTCATACAGAGGTGCGGTGTATGTACACTCGCTTATATGCAGTTACCTTGCTGTGTGTTCTGCTGCCCGGTTTGCTGGCGTGCCCCGAGGGATGATGCTATTATGCAGTACGTTCCGATGATCGCTACTAGCCGCTCGGTGCTGGCCATTCGCAACGCTAGCTGGCTGAAAAGTTTTCCTCCTTTGCACGATGACCGTGTCCACTCCACCGCTCTGCAAATTCCCTGTTGCCAGTGTGCTTCTGTTTCGGAGGTAGAGTTAATTTCTACGACCTTCTTCTATTTTCCGCAGTCCGCTGTCTCGGACTTTTTAACGACCAGACTGCACCCCGGCGTATGGGTACGCGTATTCCAATATTCCTCTGCCAGACTTTTAGAATGCACCAGCCAGCCAGCCAGCCAGCTATTTGACGCCGTCGACACGGATTGCGCTAATTTTTGTTGGCCACCGGCCAAACATAGACACACATACACACACGCACACACAAACAGGGACAGAATAAAATGGGTTCTCGTTGGTGTAAAGCGCACAGTTTGAAGAAGAAAACCGTTTGCTTGATGTTGGTTTACAACTATTTGTGAACTCTTTTGCTGGTGTGTTTTGGTAACTACGGTTTGCTATCACTAGCACTAACTATTACTATGACTGTTATGGTAACTATTGTTAAACACTTATTTTTATAGAATATTTTTAATACTTCAAATGTTTGCAGCTCGACACAGTTTGCCCTTCATACACTAGGAAGCTTTTGAACGCTGAAAACTATTTAATTTTCTTCTCTTTTCAAACTTATTTGCAGGAATTTCTCCCATTAAACACACAACAATCTTACATCACACCATCGCCAAACCATAAAATTCCCCACGTATGAGGTTGGTCACACACTTCGACGAATAATGACAAAGGGTAGCGATATGCTAGCTTCTTCACGCGTACTTATTTAAGGGACCGAACTGTTGCGGGACCATACACACACGCCACCATCAACAAAACACTTGCACACAATCATTTGGCAAACAAAAAAAAGTGCAACGCCGGCTCGTTCTTATCGCTGGTGGCCAGTACACGTCACCGTCGTCACGCCAGTACACTCTTCGCCACGATTGGGTGTGACGACACGTACGCGAGCCAAATTTCACTCACCACACAGCAGGCATGAGCAGCAACAAGCACGCTGATTAAGCTGCATGCCACCACAAAAACTCACAAAATTAGACGAATTTAGATGCCACTAGCTTAACAAAAGCACACTCACAACCGACCGAGTCAGAACGTTGTGTTGTTTCGCTCAAAAATCACCGCGTGTGATTGGATTTTTTTTTTTTCGTGCGGTTTTTGTTTTGCTCCCACCGTTCGCTTCCACCCCCGTTGCACGGTGTTTATAGAGAGAAAAAAAAACAGATCAACAAACAGTTGTTTTGCCCGTGCCGTCCTGATGGTAGGTATGTCCGCAGACGCTGACGGTTGCACAGTGACTGAGATACCGTGGACTATGGCACTGCTGAGTGTCGACGTCGACCTGCGAAAACTCGCCGCTGTTGGCAAAGGTTAGATTCGCCGTAGAGCGCACGAGAGAGTGAGAGAGAGAGAGAGAGAACGCGCACTCGCGAACGAGCTAGTACACACAGTGCCGTACGGCGTCGGAAGGGGATCGAGATGCAAAATAAAGTAGTAACTTATGCTCGTTCTCTCGGTTAGAAAAATAATACCCCCGCTTCACAACGATGCATGTCAGAGAGCAAACTGGTGGAGATCTCTCGCTCGTTCTCTCCACGGTGGTTTTGAGCAATGGCTACCGCCTTCTTCCCCATAGTTTGAAGAGGGTGAGGTAAGAAGGGGGGGGGCCTTAGTGCACTGCACCCTTAGTGTATCGTCGGCCGGAGACGCAGTGTTCTTGACACTGCACCGCGCGCACCAGTAGTGCAAGTGTGGCAATGGGGTGGAAGGTTTGGCCTCGCCTCCGGTTTGGTGCGGTGAGCTGGCCGTCATCGGATTTCAGCACCGCACGAAGGAGAAGAGCCGGACACCATCCGTGCCGTAGACTATGTATGCTGCTAGTATGTGGTGGTACATATGGGTTCGGCAAATTGGGACCGACGGGATCGGAATCGCACAGGTTGGTTTGATGCTTCACATGCAAAACTGTAAGCGCGATATCTAGCGATATGCGCTACGCTGTCATGCACCATCTTCAAAGAACTTGTAATAATAAATAAACATGGCAATGTAAAGCTTCATGAAACTCGCTATTGGATGTATTTGAAAAAACTAATAATGGGGCCCTTCACGATTCTAGTCAGTTTTTTTTCTATGGAGTTTGACAGTTGGAGGCTGAAATCATGTAAACACTCCATACAAAACCACACACAAAACTAGCCTGCAATTTTCAGTCTAGATTATTCTAGCCTCAAAGCTAGAATTAGATTCGAGTACCTGCTCGAAAACACGGTGTTGTTTACATTTACCCTAAGGTACATTAAATATATCACGTGGTGCAATCTAGAATTAAAGTGTATGTAGTCCAGGTGGTCTAAAAGCATTTTATATAACCAAAATTGAATATCACTTTTTGACTGCATGGGTGAAAACTTTTGCTCAAACAAGCCTTCTTGAGGCTTGACGAATACTCAAAACACTCTTAAAATCTTCATTCAGAAGTTGAAGCGATAAAAATCAGCCTTCTAAATTCATACGCCTTGAGATAAGCCCACCTGTATATTATACTCACTTAGATAGCTGCTCGAAAACTGCTAAACAATGCAAACAGCTGACAGGCTGAAATTTCAGCATACGAACTTACAACGGAAAGGGCCCCAATAATTGAAACCACGGTTTATGCTCCTCTATATCTTTCATTTATTAGTTGGGCAAATATATTTTTGGAGTTGGAACTTTAACTTGTATGTATTTGATTATGATCAAATGTCGAAACGCTGTTAAACTTCAATTGATAAGTAATATTTTACTTTTTATTGTTCGATTTTTAGGCCAACCATCGAACATGGTTATAAATGTATGGTTATTATAGAGTTCAAACATTAAATTCTGGGATGCAGTAGCATCTCATCTGCTCCAATATTGCTCTTACACTGAACATCTACCTATGATGAATTAAAGCTTGGATCTTCATATTATATCAGATATTCAATTCCATCATTGATATTCAATCAAATCAGACGGTGAAGTTAATTAGTTCAATGTACGGAAATGACCGATACTGCTGGGAGAATCGTCCTGGGCATCCAGAATTCAAGTGTCCAGTTTGGATAATTTTTTTTAAAGAATTAATCATATTATTTAACTCTTAAGAATTTGGTTATCGGTGAATAGTAAGAGCTTTGAATCCAGAATCCAGTATTTGTAGCTGTCCTCTAGAAGCAAAGGTTTTGACTATCTGGCTATGTAGTACTAATAAGTCTTAGCCGACTGGCCAAGACTTATTATAGGCTGGCGATATAGGCTAGCATGACCATGACCGTGTAGGTTGTTACACGAAAAGAAGAAGTAGATGAAGAACTTATTAGTTTGAAAAAAAAGCGAATGGCAAGTTAATAAGCAACAATAATTCGATACGAAATATATCATATGCATACACTACAATACGGTGGGATTGTTCTTCTTCAATATCTACCTGCAAAGGTTTCAAAATACATAATGAGTACATCATTTAAATCATAACTAAACAAAACTGGATCTAACATATTACTTCTTCACTAAAACTAACCCCACACAAAAGACATCATCTTTTCGCACCCAATCAGTAATGAAGTGTGAAAACATAAAAGTATGACCTTCTTCAAAGCACCACCACACTTTATCGCACTGTGCACAGACACACCATAGCTAGCAGAAGCTGGTGAAGAGGGCACGACCGACAAACCCTTTTCTATTGAGTTGGCGTTTGTTGCCTCTCGCGCTCTTTTTCCACCACAATACACAAAAGGTCCCGAATGGGCTGAAAGTCAATGTGGCACCAACTCGGCAGCAGCACTTGAAGGAACGCCAACCCATTTTCATCCATAACCTTATTTACAAACCGATGGACGAGATCCTAAACTGCACCACGGGAGTAGTTTGGTGGAAGGTGCTGGACCTTAGATATATGCGAATCGGCTTCACATTCATGCGGATGATGATGGAAGGGTTGACCTCTTTTGCCTGACGCGCCCACGCTCAAGACATTAGCCTGTGCCGCGGAGGACCTACGAAGGCGTACACCTCAGAGCAAGCCTACCAGGGCTGCCAAGGACTCTGTAAAGTGTAAATGCTGATTAGAGGGATTGGGCTGAAACAAGCCCGTAGTTGTAGTTGTTGTCCACGGGCTCCAAGAACGAACGTATCCACTTGAGGTGCAAGAGCAAGATCTACTTAGTAGCGTAAAGCGTCTGCGCTCTTGGGAGGCGCGCATCGTGTTTGACTTAGCGCACTAAGCGAGCGTCTACTGCCAAGGTCTAGAATTTGTTGACTTACTACTACCACTGCTGCAAACACAGCGTAGCCCAGCACAGCCTGGAGAAGAAAGAGAGAGAGAGAGACAAGATACTCGCTAACTATTAATGCTCTAAGCCAATCACACACACTACACAGGCCACCGAAGGAAAGAGACCATGGTCGAGGACGCCAGGCTGTTGAGCAGAGTGAGTGAGAACTATTGGACAACTAAGCGTCGGGAGCGGGCGGGGGGTTCCGCATCATGGTCAGCCTAATCCCAAAAGAGAACGGAACAAGAGACGCTGACACGGTTGCACACTATGCACACGAGGAACGGTTTTTATGCTGCGGGTGGCATTGAGTGCAAATATGCAAATGCTTAAAGCCAAACACAAGTTGTTGGGTTTGAGCGGAGCATCCGATTGGTGGCGGACAGGGAGCAATGTGATCGATCTCCCGAAGAGTTGAGCGTTGCACAAACACACACAAACACGAACCGCATTAGAGAGATGCGTCCGGGGAATGGCCAAGGACAAAGCGGCACCAATCATCGATCAGCCAGCTACTAGCGCGCTAAGCTATCGATCTTTGGCTGCAACGACTCAGCCCGCTCATCAAAAAGGATTGCGCTCGCCCAAGGTCTCACGAGTGGCGAAAGACCAACAAAAGAACCAAGCCCGTGTGCCGTGTGCACGATTATGATCCGCGACGGGACTCATGAATAGCAAAGGCAGCTGAGCCAAAGCAAAAAGAAAAAACCCCAACTGACAACACATGTCATCTGAAAGTCACACAATTTGGCGATCAAACAATGTCATCACGCTTCCAAAATACAGCCGTATCCAATCGAATCGACGAAGGCTCGCAAGAAGTATCGCTTCGGTCGTCCGATGCGCACCGCATGCGAACCACCGCATGCGTGCGTTTGCAGACCTTTTTCCACGCGCGAAAGGCTCGTTAGAAGACGCGAAGGTGCCTTTCGCGGTTCCTTTTTTTAATGAAACATGAACGGGATTGTAACACACAAAAAAAACATAAGCATCCCAAGCCGCTAGAAGAGCTCCCAAATTGACAGGCGTTCGCGTCAGCATGAAGGCCAAATTTGGCCGAGGTTCACTGAACCGAAATGCGACACAGTTTGGCCCAAAAACAAAAAAAAAGACTCTTCGCGCAAGTGTCTGGGCGCGTACAAGAAGGGGCAAAAAACCGCACAACCCCACACCGGTGGTGGTGAACGTTAAAAGTTCAAATCGAGGAGGAGGCACACACGGCGGCATTCGGACGCGCTGTAGGTTAAGCGCAGCCAAAAAGGAGGTCAACTCTGCATTCACTCTCGGTGTCGATGGGGCTGCTGGCGCGCTTGGGGCAGTACCTTTGGGGTGGTTGAGGGAGTGTGTGTGTGTGTTGGGTGAGATTTTTCCTTAAACCGTTGACAGTGGGGGAAACACCCCGGGAGACCGTGCGAAAAACAAAGAAGCGCACATCTCGCAAACGTTGATTCCACAACCGGCGCGCGGTGGGTGTGGCGTGGGGAGCAATTTTTGTTTATCTTTTTTTTTACCGTTTGTCGTCAAGGAACTGCACCGGCCAGGTCAGATATATTCTCGATTGCGTGCGGATGTGTGGTGTGTTGTTGTCTCCCTGGCAGTGATGGATTTTTGAGGTCGTGTACTGAAGATGAGCAGTTGCAATGCAAATGAAGTCACACTAGCTGCTAGGACAGTAAGCTACAGTGGTTGAGAATGTTAAGGATTTTTAAAACTTATGAAGGTCCTTTTCAGAACTCCAGGATTGGTTAAAAAAGGATAAGGTTCGAAGTTGTCATGCAAAGAAGAATTAGTTACGATAACATCCCATCAGTAACGTTTTTCTTACAGTGTGTGCCATAATTATAATGCCGCATAAATTATGCATCAAAATAGAACGCTCACCGTACGAAATAAGAGTTTTGTTCAGAGAATATTACATCTAGCCTAAAAATAGAACATTTAGAACATTCTTTCAGATTCTTGTTTTTATAAATAAATAAAGACATATTTATTATTAACGAAAATCCAAAAGAATAGCAAAATGCTTCAAGCAGAAGTGGTTTCAAGGATTTCCTATGCAACATGATCTGATATTTATGTTTTAAGCTTTAGGTCTTATTATTGGCCCTATTATGTTTGAAAAGACATTAATCCTGACTAAAGTCGCTCAAAGCTGATATGATTAAACGTGTATAATAGCTCTCAATGTTCAAATCAAATGTTTAGCCAACATATTTAAATGTTGTTGTTGTCCCGATTGTGTGGAATATACTAATTACCGTTGCGATGGAATTTTGATTGAAGACGTGAACAGTTGAGATGTAATAGGTTTGAACTAATGCTAATTCCCTTTAGGCAAGCCGAAGCTTTAAACAGAGAGAAACGCATTTTGCTCCTCAAAATAAAAATGAAAATCGCACGAAAAGAATTCCATCGCATCAAGTTATTTAAAACTTTAGACTGACTGATTCTAACCGAATGTTATGGAAACTAGTGCATCTATAGAACAACATTCATTGCACACACTGTAACTATATCATACAATTTTAATGATCCTTCTTCAACAACCCACCCCCCGGTTAGAACGAAGAAACACAAGCATCTCTATGTGACAAACTTGCCGAGAGGAGCGCACTCACTTTTGCTTACATAAGAAGTCGATTGCCTCTCTGCCATCACCGTGACCCTTTGCATGCAGGGGGTTGTCCTA
This sequence comes from Anopheles melas, assembly GCA_000473525.2. Lineage (NCBI taxonomy): Eukaryota > Metazoa > Arthropoda > Insecta > Diptera > Culicidae > Anopheles > Anopheles melas. Next base: position 11,510 of record AXCO02009432.1, read on the forward strand.
GTAGTAATAGAAAAGTCCACAAAAGTACACACAAACATACACACATATACACATACACACCATACGTACGGCGCTCCTTCTCTTCCCGCCAATGTCACCTTGACAATCGATGACAGCAGCAGTATCGCTCCACATAAGCAAACCACCATTGGAAACTCCGTTCCTTCAGACACACCACAAACAGCATATATTGGTGCCTTCCGAAGGGTTCAGTGTCAGCGCGAAGCAGTGGAGGGGCAACGGCAAGCTCTATGCTGTTGTGTTTATATTTGGCAGACCGATTTGTGTATAAACACAGTCCTTAATGGGTGCTAAATGTATCAGCAGAAGGGGATGTGTTGCGTATGTTTTATTATTTATTTTTTTTTTTTGAGAAAGAATAGTTTTAGCAAAATTGATGATAGTTTTATAGGGAAGATCAGTATCATTGTTTCGACCGAATGTGGATGTTCTTTTTGAGACACTTCTTACTCTTGATTGCAATGTTATAGAGCTGCATGTTGCACAACAGTACAGGTTGCTGCTGGTTCTAGTATCTTCAAGTACTTTTGAAGCATAACACGAGTTCAAATAAACACCGCTAATCTACGCTTCTAGCTAGCCGCCGTCAGATAGTGCGACTAATTCTGCTTAAACTACTCTTCCTGTACAACTCCAGCAAGTAAACTCTGCTTTGCAACAGTTTAAACAATTTATTGCGCAAGAGCCTATAACCCACCCAGACACTGAAGACGCACCAAGACACAAAAGAAGATAACATGGGGGGGGGGGGAGTCCGTTGTCTGGGTCACTAGCTTTCGCATCGCACACCGCAAGTGACCATCCTTGAATTGACGACGCAGCTACTACTCTAATAGTGCGCGCGGTACCGTCGTGTTGGAGCTGCACTTGAAGTGCAACTTTGGCAAACATACCAATCACGTGTCCGTGCGTATGCGCTAGAGTGAAAGATGCCGATTGGAGGGCAAATCTAGCAAACCTTGGCTGCGCCGCGAGCCGTGTGTCTTCTGCAAATCAACGCAGCCGCATAGAAAACGATTGCGCCGTCGAATGCAGTCCAAGGGCATACGGCCGAAAGGTACTGATACGCATACGTGTAGAACGGAAAGGAGGATTGTATGTGAGGAGAGGAAGAGGTTCGCGAGGATGATAAGTGTAAACAAATGTGCGATCGACACCCAGGAGAACAGCTGCAGCTCTTGTGTCGTGTGCATCGTTTGAGATTGGCTGTCATCTTCCCCCTGTTGACAAGGCAGCAGAGCATTGGAGGGATGGAGTTGCTCTAGACCGGCCCTACAGAGATTCTCAACGCGTCTCCGGTCGTTACGCGTCTCCGGTCAATATCGGTGTTCTCGATAGTAGTGGAAACGTGATGTCTTCTCCAAGGTTACCACCGTTACCAGATATGCATCAGATTGAGCTCTCGAATCAAAGTATGACACGATGCAGTAGTTCGATGACATGGTTTCAATATTTAGGGAGCACAAGTTTTGAATGCCGTGACAGTATCTGTTCTAGTCTTCAACAACGATTAAAATCCTACAACAACACTGTGGTCACTAAACAAAAAACTGTGAAGACCTTCACTTCGTTCCGACGAGCGGAACCGCGTCTGATGCCTGCGATAAGACCGATCTATGGACCGTAGTAGTGAGAAGTTTATCTGTTCGGAAACTAAAAACCCTGAGCGTGTGTTGCCCAAGGTGAGATAAACCATTTCATGGGAACAAGCGCAAGATAACGATCGTAACGACCAACCTATCACTTCTGCTCAGGGTGGTAGTAGATTCTTATGATTCCACTCCAAAATTGTGATGATCGTTGATCAATTTAGTCTTTTTTGTTGATCACCGTTTCTCATTGATTCTCTCGAAATCTCGGCATTAAATAAACACGTCCATTTGCCCAGATCACGTTAGACTTAACGTTAAAAAAAAACCGAGAGCTCCACCAGATCTGCCATTAGAGACGCACACCGCACACCGTGTGCAAATTCCTCCTGCTCCTCCTCTTGTGCAAAATCCCTACGCTCAAGGGTACACAATGGTGGCCATGGCAAGATATCCTTCGGCGCGCTGGTGTTGCCTTGACGAGCACCGGCACGCCCGTGCCCTCTACATTGCAGCACACATCACGGAGAGGAGGGCGAGGTAAACACATTGCTCCAATGACGTAGTCGCGTTTGTCGTGACGGAATGAAGAATACGAGCGGCACAAAGACGGAGGTAACGTTAGAGCGGGCAGTGGAACACGTCTTACGGGCACGGCTCGACCGGATACAACCAGAGACGGATAGTGAGCTCGTTTTTTTTTTTTTGCTTTGGATAATATTGAGGTTTGCAGGCATTGAAGTTGGCGAATTCTGATGCGAATGATTGACACATTGGGTGAGTTTTGAAAGGAATAGTACCAAGTCTTAAAAAAATAGACGTGGAATTGTATTAAGCGTTGGTATCTAAATGAGTTCGTAAAAACCATTCTACGATCATTGTAATTCCAAGTCTTGAAGAGATTACATATCGTAAACAAGAAATGGTAACCAATTAAATGAATGAATAAAATGAAAGGAACAGTACAAAATTCTTTAAAATAGATGTGTGATTGTATTAAGGTTAGATAATTCCTCCAAACAAACATCCTAGGATCATTATAATTTCAAGTCTTGAAGGTACAACGTATCTTATAACATGAAGTTGTACCCAATGAAATGTATCAATATTACATCGAATTACATCAAATTACAACATTTCCATGCCTTGTTCAAATGAGAATCAATCATGCTTTTGGTGGTGGAAAATTGCACCGACTTTTCCTGCACGCGCTAATGATCGGGGTACGATTACGTAAGAAACGACGACCACTTTGTTCCTGCGACA
>AXCO02009435.1:0-12270 GCA_000473525.2 Anopheles melas
TTAAGCTGCGCTCGTGAAAGCTTTCATGCAAATGGATGCAGCTAACTACAGGGTGACCATATAATTTTGTTTCAATATTTGAAAATTATCATACTTTAACCGTTACTTCGATCATGAACTTTCATCTGAAATCATGTCATTCCTTATTTATTAACACTAAAGAAAAACACTTTTGCTCGGCTGTTTCCGTTCCTTTATTGAAAAAATATCGTTTTTCTTATAAAGTTGCACGTTGCGTTCATCAGTTGCGCGTTTACTCTTTTTTTGTTGTTGTAATTTGTTTTTAAATTACTTCTGTTTCACAAAAAGTAATAGTTAAACGTTAGCGATTACAATGATAATATATAAAGGGTGATATAATTAGGTGTACGATACAAAAAAACATCATTGCTCTTCGAATTAAGTGGTAAAAGTCATGCTTCTAATACATCGATAGGGAAGAGAAGCCATTTGCGTTCACATAGCCAGGACTGTTGGGAAAATCGATTACTGCTACCTGCCTCTATCATCTTCACGGTTGGTTTGCATTTTGTGTTTTGTTTTACACTCACAACGGTTAGCAAGCAACTGGTCTAGCGAAAACGAAACGAAAAAAACACACATTTTTCGCATCTCTAGAGGCTGTGTGGCTGTGGTTGCCGTGATACATGCAAGCGGACTGTCATATATTCACTCAGCATATTCAAATGTCTTGCCCTATCGAAAGGCTCGCCACTCCTTTTCCTTCCCTCTTCTCAGCTACTGTAAATACCGCACGTGTTGATCTCTCCGCCACACAGTGTGTGTTCGCGTAATTTTGTCGCTTTGATATGATCAATCTTGCCCTAAACGTGATCTTTGAAATGTAGATATGATCGGTGTGCTCAGTGTATATGGTTTCTACCCTGCCAATGATCGCAGGCCTGCTCCAGGCCCGGTCGTTCGTCGTTCCGTCCAAAAAGTTTCAAACCAAAAGCATTAAATAATCTACCGTAAGCTTCACCGCAGACCGAATGGAAGTTGTGATTCAATCATTACACACACTCAATTGTTTGCATGGGCGTTGGATTAAAATGTTGCGATTTTTGACGATTTCCTTTGAACATTTTGTACGAGCAGCAAAGCTTACATCTACTTGGTAGAACAAAAAAAACATCTTACACGATAAGGTTACGTTTTGTTTCCGATAGAGCGAAGTGGGGATGTGGGGGCAGCTGCAGTACACTTCGGGAGTTTGGGTTAGACGAGATGGGACACAAAAAAGATACACAATCTTAGCATCATGCACACCCCAAAATGAAAGCGTTGGGTGCACCAATCTGCTCGAGCGGGAGCGACTTTACGATCCGGAATGCTACTTCTATGCGATCGTTCCCATTGCAGGTGGTGCCATCTATCGGCTGGAAGTCGCTCGCACTGTCGCAGTGATTGATGCATGATGCCCGTTGTGTTAAAGTGTGTGTTTTTTGTATGCAACGAATCGTTACAAAACAATCAAAAGTAAGGATTTCATAATAAAAAAGAAAGTCTAGCAAGCAAAACATGTTATCGCCTTAGGCCATCGTTAGAGCGCCGGCGCCCATGCCGAAGCCGACGCCTCGCGGACCGTAGTTGCGACCGTAGCAGCCCCGGCAGTAGATCTCCCCGTTCGGACCATCGTTCAGATTCGTCGAGTCGAGCGATTTGTGGCAATCGAAGCAGCTGAAGCATCGCTTGTGCCAGATGCGGTTTTTGCTCAGCATCTTTTCGGCCTCGTACACGGCGTAGCCGCACCGGGTGCATCCCTTGCCATCCTTCGCCTTCGGTCCGTTCGCGGGCTTCGCGTCGGTGCTGCCAAGGAAAGAGGACGAACGCAAAACAGCACGTTAATGGATGGAGGATCGCGTGGCATTGTCTCGCTTGGTACTTACTGCACTGGAGCAGCCTGGGCGTCGGTGGAGACAAGCGTTGGCGTGTGGCCGAAACCGAAACCCTTCGGGCCGAACAGCTTGCCGTAGCAGGCGCGACAGTGGATCTCGCGGTCCGGACCGTCGCAGGCAATCATGGAATCGAGCGGCCGGTGACATTCGTTACAGTTGAAACACTTCTTGTGCCACATCGTTCCCTTGGCCAGCTGCTGCTCGGCGGCGAACACCATGCCACCGCATCGTGGGCAACCCTGTCCCTCCGGCGCCTTGATCACGGTCGTGTCAATCGTCACCATCGGCTTCTGAGAGGCCAGCTGCTCCTCACTAGAAAGGAAAGAGCACAATATATTACCAAACGAAAACATCTTCACTCTATCGGAGGTAACTTACGACATGCAGTCAGTCTGCAGGAAACCAGACCCGCAGGCAAATCCATAACCGTGCGGACCCCACTTCTTGCCGTAGCAGGTCTTGCAGTACACGTCCCGATCCGGACCATCGCAGGCGATGATAGAGTCGAGCGTTTTGCTGCAGTCGCGGCACTTGTAGCACTTGCGATGCCACTCGCGACCCTTCGAGAGGACCTGCTCGGCAGCAAACACGACACCGCCGCACCGTGGACAACCCTGTCCGGGCGAAGCCTTGATGGCCGATGTATCCACAGCCGACGGTTTCGGGGCAAACTCACTGAGAAATGCAGACAAACGGGATGTTAGCAATATGGTCACAGTTGATTCTCCTAACACCAGATACTATACACAAAACATGTCACTAACGGTGGACGAAAATAGAGAGAGATAAAGAGAGAGGGAACCCTCCAAGAGACACAGAAACACAAATTCTACACAGTTTGGACAGTTACTACTTTACTACCTCTTGAAGTCCAAATCGCGCGCATCGCTCATTAAGCCAAGCGAAGAGATTCCCGAGTGGCCATAACCACGGGAACCAAACCGACTGGCGTAGCAGCCTGTGGAGTGCAGCGTATGGAAGGGAGAAGAAATTGAAATTGAATTGTCATTATTAAGTCCATACTCCCGAAAGCGACGCCACCGACGACGTACAACGAACAACAAAGGTAGGAACATTCAACCTGCACACAGCTACTAACGAATACGGTACGGTTAGTGACAGTTTAGTGTATACATCTGTGAGTGACAGCATCTGTCAACGGGATGTTGTGGGCGAACATTTACCATTCGATGTTGGTGGTGTCGCTCTGCAGCGCTCCACCTCCTTGGCCGTATCCGTAGCCCTTCGGACCATACTTCTTGCCATAGCACACTGCACCGGATGGTTGGTAGTGAAGTGACATAGAGAGATACGACGTGAAAGATACACAGAACAGACAGAACAACATTACATCGTACCTCGCTGTAATGTACCTCATCCGGCATGGGCACGGAGGAATCAGCTCTAGTTACCTTTGCAGTAGATGTTACGATCTGGACCCTCGCAGCAGTTTACAGAATCGAGACCCTTCTTACACTCACCGCATTTGAAGCATCCCTTATGGTAGGCCTGTAGTGTGGGAAAGGACGACAGATATTTAACACACGCTCACAATGCCACTTCGAGCGAGCAATAGAGAGAGAGAGAGTACGAGTGAGAGCGAGTTTGATGGAGGAGCCAATAGAGCGAGAGATAGAGTGTGGAATTTGTACTGACAACTAGTGTAAGAAACGTGAGAGTTAGCAACACCGCATTGCTATTATTTACACGACTGACATCATCGTTCGGTGTTATAAGCATACTACAGCTCTTCGGTGCGTTGAGCCCAGAGCGAGCGAGAACGCATGCATTACCTCTACAGTAAATCTCTTTATCCGGTCCATCACAGTGGATCGTGGAGTCAAGCGTACGGTTGCAGACTAAGCATTTGAAGCAGCGCCGATGATAGCCCTGGATGTCATAGGGATGGCGAAGCAGGCACGCACGCGCGCGCACACACACACGCAGACGATAGGTGACAGGATGACGAAAGAAAGCGGATTCGGGGAGATAGAAGAAAAGTAAGATAGGTAAAGAAAGGACATTGCTCTGACAAGCAGTCTAGCTTGATTCTGAAAAGCCCGAATCAGCAAGCGATAAAGTTTGGTTAGTAAGCGATCATTCTTCAATCGCCCCAATGTTCCAGTGTTAGTGCTCCGTTCCGGGATGTGCTAAAATAGTAATCAACTCACTCTTCCACGTGCCAACATCTGCTCGGCCATGTAAACATATCCGCCGCAGCGAGGGCAACCCTCTCCTTCAGGTGCCTTTGACATTGGTTTCGGTTCAAAGTGTCCATTCGTGCTATGGGTGGGGCATAAAGGGGGGGGGTTTGGGTTGGTTGATCGGATTGCGCGTGATTAAAGTAGAAGATTCGTTTGAAATAAGGTGATGGTGGTTGTATATGAAGTTTGAATTTTGTGTACGAAACGATCAACGATCATTCCAAAAGTCAAAAAGCGAAGACACACGCAGACATATCGCAATAGGTAAAGGTAAGGTAAGGTAATAAGGACACGATCGTACAAAATGTGTGGTGCAAAAGAGGCCAAATGCACGGAACGGGGATGATGTGTATGGAAAAGAGAGAAAGAAAAAGAAAGAAGAAAGAAGATAGAGAGATCATGTAAGAGAAACATATAAATCAGTTCATTGTCTGTAGTTAGGAATGTCAAGACCAGCAGAATTCTTCATCAATGCTACTAGTAAAAGGGGTTCTGGCGAAAGGCCAAGAACATTGCCTATTCTTGGCCAATGTTCTTTACCCATCGCGATCATTATGTTAATTTCAGGTTAACACGATACAGTCTTATATAAAGGTTTGTCCTTGCTAAAGTGTTCTTTAAGGTAACGACTGATTACTCTGGGACAAGGCAAAGTCCCCTGTGACTTGAATGTTCTCGTTCTTCTAGCGCCGCGGTTTTGGAAAAGACTCACTAGTTTCAGGAGTCAGTTTGATACAAATCATAGCAAAACTGATTGTAAAATTCGATCGCTACTTCGCTTTTGTTTTCGTATTTGCTCCAGGGCACTTTCCTTATCCCATTGATACGTTGTGTTAGAAACTTTAGGAAACGAGGAGGGTAAAGGGCTATGATTGAAAGTAACAGAAAGGATAGTTTAGAAAGCGTCTACTTCTTTCGTCCAATATACACACACACATTTAGTACAGGTAAGAGATGAGGATGGGCAAATGAAGGCGTAGCATAGCCAAGTCAAAAAGCTTGTTACTTGTTAAGTCTAGCTGTGGGGTAACGGGGAAAACGAAGAAAAGTTATACACAATATAACACACACACAACGTATAAGGTGTGAAAGAAGAGTGTTATCACAAGTGATAGAAAAAAACAAAAGACAACTGGTGTTGTGTAAATACAAAACACAAATGTTACAACGAATGTTGGTTTGAAAGCAAACAACAAGACAAGTAGAAGAGAATAGAAAACTACAAACAGGAAGGGGGTAGCAATGTACAAAAAACAGAGATAGAAAAATTGAAAAAGGAAAAGATAACAACAGCCAACAACATTCAACAACAAAACAACACCCAATACAACAACAGTACGAACAAAAACAAAAGAACAAACGTCAAACGAACAAAACGTACACGAATATCTCACCGAGCATGGGCCAGATCATGGACGGGAACATGTATAACAGTATAACAGTAACACGCCGAAGAATGGAAACACACACACACACGCCATGTTTGCTCCATGATTGAGTTTTACAATTATTGGTGGTTCACACAAACACACACATATATATGTAAACACCAGTCTCCAGGCTGAGCGTATGTCTCCGGATGTTTCTGGATGTTTGTGTGGGTTTGATGCTAGATGACGACTAACACCGACATCGAGAGCTGTCACGTGGAGCTCGTTTGGCGCTCATCTTGCCAGACGCTTGACGCTTCGTACGGCATTCCACAGCCACAAAGCCGATGTCGATGTCGGTATCCGCTTCTTTTTGATGACGATGAAACGACACATTTTACACAGAGGACACGCACCATGTTCATCCCAGAGCACGCATACACAAATGGCACACGAACACGCACGCAAACGGACACAGAAGGACGCAAGACGTCACAAAGTGGATCTTTGTACATCGATTGGAGGAAACAAAAAAACACATATGGGGGAACAACGACACGAGACACTGGGATGGGTGCTGTTTGGAGCAGGGCGGGCTATCATGGGCTCTTTAGTTTCTGTTGTGATGTGATGTGACATGAGCTCAGAAGACAGTGTGCGCTCTCTTGGCAGGTTGCTCCTCATTTTGACATTTAACCTGTCACGCTGCTAGTGTCAATTTAGTAGCTAGGTGAGAACAGTACTTAGTCGGGCGATCTTTTGTGTGTTCTCGGTGCTTATGTGTGCGTATGCTCGTGTATTATTGTGAGTAGGTGTGCGTGTAGTAATGAGTGCAGTAATGAGCTTCACTTTTCGACCCTTACAGATGTCTGCAAAGTCTGAAGCTTGTTCGGGGCGTATGCTACGTCACAGCCAGGAAGGCAAAACATGGGTGGTGTTGGTGGAGTTGGTGACGGTGATGTTTGCTATGCAGTTCTCATGCACATTCTTGCTGGCTCGATGGTTTCTATCAATGCTATCTAAGCTATGTTTCTTGTACGTAGTGTCATCTCGCACGGGAAAACACGAGAAACACGAGAAAGAGGCGATATCAACTAGTCACAGATTACGTGTACGTGATTTATTTGCCAAATATCTCCAATCCAATCAACGGTTCGATACAAAACTGATCAATCGACAAACAACAAACGCTCCACTGCGCATGGGAATGAAACCTACGGCAGGGAACGGTTTGCAACAGGCCGGCTACTAAACAAACGTGAAACACTAGCGAACTCTGTCCTGCCTAGCTCTATGGGTGGTCTGTACTGCGTCTGCGACGCTCCTGCACTTCCACAGCGAAAATGGAAACAATCACAAACACAAAAACAGAGGGAAAATCTCGGTAATGAAGATAACGAAGAAGCACTCAAACACATACAAACACACACATTTGCCTTAGTTTGCTTACATCACAAAGCCATTTTTCTTTTCGGTTTTGATTTTAATAACAATTAAAAAATGGGAACACATGAGAACACTCGGATCCAAATGACTTGCAGAGGTTCGCCGTCCGGCTCTGATGGAAGCGAACCCCGCAAAGATCACGAAACAAACGCGTTTTTCGTACGGAACGCTTCTAAAATCTAACACAACAAAAACGGACAAATCGAAACAGTGTTTAAGGGTGCGATCGTGTAAACCTGGCATCTAGTGAATAGTGTCCAATAGTGATAGTAGTGATAGTGAAAGAGTAGTTTTCCTTTTGTTCTTTCTTTTTGGCTAATATTCCTGATTGGATGACTTCGTGTATGGTGTTGGATTTGGTTTTGGTTTGCTTATTCTGTTTAATCTCCTACATCTCCTAACAATACTTTTCTGACCTTGTATCATCATTTACTCAATACTTAGATGGTGGTGTTGATGGTGGTGATAAGTAATTTCATCGCTTCCACACTTCCCTCAATAGACGGAGAGCTCAACCGACGTGTCGTTTGGCAAAAACAAATGAAGATGTTGTTGGGTTTTTGGTTTCTGCACGGTGCAAGCTTCTTCGCGCTATTCCGCAGGGGGGACTCTTACTTAAATGAACGGGTTTGTGATGCTAGTACACGTGGCACGAGCATTTACTTGCTGCAACGTTCCAGCACGTACCAAAACAAAAACATCAATCGGAAAAACATCGGCGAAAGTCAAAGGTTTGCGTATCGTGTGCAGCATAATCGTAACATTGAAACAATTGTGATGGTGGCGGTGGATATATAGTGAAGGTTGGTAGCGGTAGTGGTAGTAGTAGTAATAGTAGTAGTTGTTGTTGTTGGTGTGTTCAGATTTTTGGTTTGATTTTTGCATGAAAATGTAAGAAAAAAAATAACAGAAAAAGTGGAAATCAGCATGCATGTTCTTCATTCGTCGCAAGGTGTATATGCTTATCATATTATTTAGTGTTTTTCTTCCCCATACCCTAATCAGACAAACTAGTTGCATTTATCAAAAGGACGGAAATGGAGGTGAATGACAAACGGATGGGAACAATGGCACAAGATGATACTTGGATGGTTGGACAGTGTGTAACATATTTCGATATTTTACAAAACACATTCGTTCCATATCGCATTCATGCTGCATTGACGTTCAATTAGTTGTGTGCCTTTGCGTAAAACAGAAAGCTTCAATATCGTATCCAAATATACACAAGTTGCTTGATTTTGTACAGGAATAGGTACACATTTCTGTATGGTAAAACATCGAAATATATTCGTTGATAAGATAACTTCATTGCTTTATAGTAGAGCAATAAATCAACTGTGACATCTTGTGTCTTCAAATTTCAAAGTCTAACATCCTCCCCTACTTGTATCAGGACTAAGGAAAGGCCCAACGAGAGCTAAACGAAGCGAATTCAATCATATGACCGGTGTTGGTGGTGATGGTTGCAAAAAAACTACACGACGGCAATTATATCATACATCAGCTTTCTCGCACTACTAAAGACGACCGGGGCGGGGCAAAAGCTAAAGTGGCCGCGAGAGGATCGGAGAAGAATCTACGGTAGGCTAATTACGTGCTATATGGATCAACTGATCGGTTTCGATCGGATCCTCTTCCTCCGATTGCTGTGTATTTGTAGTTATTTTTTTTTTTACTGTACATACATACTGTGTGAAATGGCCGTTCAATCATAGTGAAACTTACCCCTCGCCCTGAAACTGGGCGCCAGTGTCCATCGAGAGGCAGCCGGCGCCTCCACCGAAACCGTAGCCCTTGGGTCCGTACTTGCGGCCGTGGCAGTTCTTGCAGTACAGCTCGTTTTCGTGCTCTGCACAGTTTGTGGAGTCGAGCATCTTGCCGCACATTCCTGTTTGCGATTGACCGGTTCGAAGCGATGAGCGCCAAAAAGAGAGCAATGCAGCCGAAGTAAGAAAGGAAGAAAAAACACACGCGTACATGTTATTCGGTGGATACTGTAAAGTGAGTGCTGTTTAAAAATAAACCTTCGACACATCGACGACATTGCAACTGCGCCAGTAAAAATTTATTGATTGACACCCCACTCCGCCCAAAGCCTGCACGATCGCCGAAATCACCCCAACGGTTCGGGCGGGTTGCACCACGACAGCGGACAAAGAAGTGCAAAAGCCGCGCCGCTACGTGCAAACATGCCGAATAGTTTTTTCGGCCACGAATGGGGTCAGATGGTGTCTCCTCGCAACCGTTTTTGCAGCAGCTGTGCTGAGGTTGGGGGATGGCGGGGAAATACCGACCGATCCAACCGCCCTTTTGCTTTGCTGCGAGACACTTCGTGCAAGTGCTTCGCAGACCGGGGCAACGGTCGGCATGGGCAGTCGGCCAAATGTTGGTCAAATCATCGGCCAAGAATAACATAAAGAAGGGTTGGGAGACGGTTTGCTAGAGGAAGGGAAATGGTAGAAGGGAAATCGGTAGTCGCATGATAATGCTGGGGTTACTGGAGTGCAAAAGATGTAATTACTGCGTTGATCTACGTTACGATTTTGTGAGTTAAACATTTAATGTATAGATCAAAATCACGTACGTGTTGATTGGTCAATTATTTAACCAAAAACATCGTATGATTATTTTATTACCCTGTAGTATAGCAGTTATTCCCGAAACAAGTACATAACCCTAAAACATTGTACAATAATTAAATTGTTTTCAAGCGAATATTAGAAAAGTCCAAAATCCAAAAGAAACATTGGATGGAATCTACAAAAATGGTTTTAATGTATCTCTCTAGATTCTTAAATCCAACTTATACATGTTTTGGTAACATATAAATGAATCCAAACAGCTGTCCATGCTAACGTACCTCTATTTGTGTGCATTTAATATTCATCTTGCTAGCTACTTAGCTTACGATACGATCGTCTACTAGATCTGAAACATTTCATCCCTCCAATGTCCTACACACTTGAAAAGTTTCTGAAACTTTTCATCAACATCATCCCACGTCTGCGTCAACCTGATCGACATGTTTTTCAATGCACACAACAACAGGCAAGAGAAAAAAAAGCAAGAAATTAAATAGATCAACCCTCCGCTGGGCGCGAGGGAAGCTGCAAAGTTACGCAGCCCAGCAGCCAAAACGAACATCCAAACCGGCCGCCCTAAACAACCCTACCCCGTCGTCGTTGCTCCACGCTGGCTTACGTTTTGCATGCGATGTTCTATTTTGGTGCCACCCGTACCCGCGGTACGTCAACGACACTTGGCGCGGGGTTTGTGTCAACAAAACCGGCAGCAAACGCAGGCGGATGCGTTTCAGACCCTTTTCGCCCCTATCGCCGGGACCGTTGCCAAACCCCCGCTACTGCTGCAACATTGCAATGTTCCCTTACAGGCATGTGTCTACGCGTTGGTATGTGTGTGTGTTTTCTTAGTAATTACTTACCGCACTTGAAGCACTGCTTGTGCCATTTGTTTCCTCCTGCGACACGCTCCTCGGCGGCGTACACCGACTTGCCGCACTTGGGGCACTTGGGGTTATCAGCTGGCTTGAAAGGCATGGTGGCTCTGGAGGGGCTTTAGTACGCTGGAGACGACGTAAACGAAGAGGCGCGGTTTCGAGAATTCGAGGGGGGGTTTTCGGGTGCCCTGAGCCTTGTACGGGATGACCTGTTGCACTAGCGCGTGGCGCGACTTGTTGCTGCTTCGATGACCTTTTGGGGCGTGCACGAAACGAAACGAATATTGCTTATATAAAAAGAGGAAGGGTTTCGCAAGTGTAGCACACAAACACACGCGAGCGCACGCACGCTTAAATTGCAGCTCGGAAGCACACTGAGAGCCTAGTACCACTGTTCCTTATCGTTATCGTCCTTAAACCACCGACTGTGCAATCTAAACCGTATGTAGTTGAGTGTGAGTATAAAATCTTAATATTATCGAAGCCTACAAACACACACCCTCACGTTAAATTGCACTTTTCTACCCCGTTCACTTGGTATTCCTACGAGCTATAAGCAATTAGATCCGAATTTCCGAACACTCTCTTGCAAAAAAAGGGGCGCTACAAAAGGATCAACGACCGAATGACTGCGCTTCGAAATGTGTTCGCTCTTCACATTGCAACCGACAGTGCACCGTGCGTATGAACGACTGACAGTCTGCAATGCCTAATCTACAACGATCGATCCCATTAGTGCCAGGCGCGCACCGGTATCGGCTTTACTTCGGGATTAGGTAACGCAGTGGGGCCGTCGTGTAGTGATCGTGCCAGTGATCGGAATGTACTTCGTTAGTGCATCTCAACGTGATGCAATGTTATACCTTGAGTGATAAGGCAAGCAATCCATAATAAATTGGTGTGTACATTTTTGTGTTGTTGTAGAGACATCAGAGGCATCAGGATCAACTTGATCTTGTGATCTTCAGATTATAAAAAAAGCTTGTACTGTTATAAAATCTATCTCAAAAACCCATCCATTGGATGACTTCCTCGAAGTAGATTTTCAAATTATGAATAACCCGAGTTCTTCTTCAAGGTAATTCCAACGTCAAACGTCACGAAATCAAGTGTCACGCGACATCACGCACCGTTTGCGTTACGTTTTGGGAGGAAACGACGCAGGTATATAAATACCACCGCAGGTTCTCTCGTGCACCGAAACATCACGAGAGTAGTACACGCGCGTGTTTCACCTCTCCCCTTCCGCAGGATTCTCTTGCTGTGTGTGAAAAAAAATCCCACCATCTCTGTAAGATAAAAGTAAACAAAAAACAACCTTTCATCGGTTGCCGCTACGCAACAGGGCATATCAAGCTAATGTTTCTTGACCGAGGCGCACACCAACTGCACACGGCCGCGTACGATCGGAAAAAAACACCTGCTGTGGTAGGATTTCCCCCATCCCTGCGAGGAGACCAAAGATGAAAATTTTCTACAGCTGTGTGTGTGTGGCGCGTGTGTGCGAGGATTTTTATGTGTGTGCATGTGTGTATATATTAATAAATTCTGCGTAGGGGTTCAACTCTGCTCTTTTGTAGCGCTGCTCTATTCCCGGTTGGGGCTGATTTAGCTGCTGGCACTAAGCCAACGATCCTGAATGATTGCATTCTACCCTGTTCATGGAGCATCCACAGACAGAGCATCCACGTTTGTGAAATATGGTGTGTTTTCTTGCTTCTTAGTTGCTACCTTACCCTGTGTTCTCCTACCATTAAAATGTTGTTGCACCACAGCCAACATTTCTCTTCCCGTTCCTATTCGCTCGTTCGCCATCGTTCGTTTTGCCCACTGCACCAACAAATTCCACCAACCTGTAATGCGTGGGTGGCCACCACCGGCATGCCCCATTG
>AXCO02009436.1:0-12265 GCA_000473525.2 Anopheles melas
TTCCGAACACGGAATCGGAATCGGGTATGTCCGATTCCGAGCTCCCACCACTAGTTTCCACGTCTTCCTAAAGACGAAGCAACAAGACGTTTGACGTACGAGAGGGAGAGCTGGCTTTACGCCACTTATCTCCGTCCCCATCAGAACCGGCGGTGCTGCGATGCAGCAGCAGGGCAGAGCACTTTTTATCGATTGTTACGCAGTCGCCCCCGGCCTGAAAGACACACTTTCGCACTTACAAAATTGCACACTACCCCCCATACATTGTTTTACTTTTTATATCCTTCGCGACTTGGCCGTCCTTTGGCTTCAAGTGTATTGAACGTAAATTGGTTTCCCTTCCCCCATTTAGCCATACACCTAAAGTGACGGTGGCACGGGGCCGAGAGGCGATTTAAAAGCGTTGTTCTACTAAGGAACCATTTTCCATCACTGCTTTGCACTGTGTGTCACGAAGCAGTGCTTCGCGAGAGGAGAAACGCGGCGAACAGCGCTTTTACCATGCAAAACGGCCCTTTGAATCGATCGAAAGTGGGGAGGAGAATGAGATTGCAACATAATATGCGCGCACCGTTGAAGGAAGAGTGCTTTTGTTGTGCTGTTTGTTTTCACTTTCAAAATGGGAAGCCTTTCCTTTCGTGCATCGAGCAAGGAGAGCAGCCTTCGTTTGATCTGATTGCATAAGTGTGCAAGTAAAAGCAATGACTTTTCGAATGAAAACATTCTCATGAAGCTTTGCTTTGCGCGTGATGATGGTCTACTTGCAAAACCGGCTTAAACCATTCAAAAGACACGCAGCTGAACATTTAACTTATTAAATGCGGTACTAATCTCTGTCCTCGTTTTTTGAAGGGAGCCTAAATTTTCATGTTAAACTCACATACTCATCCACAAAGCAGCCACTTGAGAAAACAAAGCGAGCTGAAGGGGATGGTAATCCTTTCTCGTTTCACAAAACGCGTGTTTAATCCAATCTGTCAACGAATCCAAGGAATGATTTCTGACTTACTATTGGGGTCGGCACAACATGCTGGTGGCAACGGGAAGCCCTTGTGCCTTCTTCCTGTTGTCTCACACTTCATAATCTGCTCCGCTTTTAAGAAAACAATAGAACCGTTTCATGGCAACGAAATTCGAGCAACCGAACCCGAAGGGGCGACGTGACGTTGGTCCGTCGGTCCGACATTTCAACCGCAAACAACAGTGCGCGCTGCTTTCGTGTCGGCTGGATGTGGTTGAGGGGAGTACTCCTGTGAAACAAAGCCTTACCACAATGTCACGCCAAACGACCAAGACTCTTTATGATCGTTACGCTACTTTGCGTAAGTTACTTGAGAGCTTGCGTTCATATCTGCATCTGTCACAGAGGAACCTTGCATCCCGTATCAGATGAGACGGAGAGAAAGAGATACCACCAGAAACATATACCACATCTCCTCTCTCCAAGTACTTCCCCTGTCCCCCTGCAGTGGCTTTGCCTTCTAATGGTACAATGTCACGTGCAAAACAAGTGCTGCTGCTGCTTGTGTTTATCGTTGCGTTTCAACACACACACACAGCATACCCCCAAAAGGCGATGTCAAAATGCGACACTTGAAACCTCCACCAAATTGAAATATCTCCAACTTCCTCATCGAGGAGGGGAGAGATCTTCGCACGCGCTCACAGGCAAAGGGCCAAAAGAATGGTTTTAATTGTGCGTTTTCTCAAGGCGCTCACGCTCATTTCGGGGGGGGGGGTTGTTTTATTCCCGGTGGCCACCGAAATGGAAGTCCTACAACTGCCACCATCACCCGCCCGTGTGGAACCATTTTACTCTGTGTGTGTGTGACAACAAAACGCCGTCTGATGGGCCGTCAACCGGCAAAAACTCTGTGTACGCATAAAAGGTGCTCTATTGTTTCAGTTTCGATTGTACGATGATAAGATACCACACCACACGTGTGTCTCACACTTGAGAATGTGGTCAAACCATTTAAATGTTGAGCAAAGAGAAGGGACTGAACAAATCTGGAGGAAACTGTTCATAATTGAATGCATCTGTCACGTTGAATATTCTATGATACTAACTGAAACATACAACAGCGCCTCTGTTGGGAAATGCAAAAGTGTAAGTATATTTATGGTTTCAAGATCGTAAGAAAATAGTACAAAAACAGTCTGCAACTTAACTTGAACTATAGCTTGAAGGTGCTTCTGACTGTTCGGTGCATAGTATATTCCTTTGCCTTCCGTTTCAAAATGTAAAAAGATAGTTTAGAACAACCTGAAGTGACCTGAGAGCTAGTTTGGTAAGAAATGCCAAATTTATTTGTTTTTCTTCACTACACAAAACCGATCGGCTCAAACAAAGTAATGTTCGTCCAAAATTCACCACATTTACTATCGCAAACAAACCCAACAAAGCCACCAACACAGCACACCAAAGTAGAAGTAGTATTTGTCCTCTTTAGCAACAACAACAACAACAACTACAAAAAATGTATATTCACCGTTTCTCTTCGGTTCGTGCGAAAAATGACCATTATTTGGGGAAAAGGAAATGTTTACAAAGCGTGGTTGCGGCAAAATAAACCGTCCCTAATTCGGCATCGGCAACGCAACGGAGCCGCCGCGGCATAGCACATGGTCAGCAAATGTAAGGAAAAAAATCGAAAAAAAACAACATATATATCGCCATTCGATCGGTACACTGGTGTTCCTGTTTTGAAAACGTTTGAAATCAAACGCCACATGCTTTTATTGTGCGTGTGAAATTTTCGAGGCGATGGACTGTATGTCCAATTTTTGGAGTTGCTGATTTTTACTTCATGCTCTATCGTGGAAGCCATGAACAATTTACAATTTACAATGACAATCAGAAACGTCGATATTTGGGGCAGTTTTGTATGTGCTGTAAAGAAAAATCGGAAACGCTTGTTTTCTAGGTCAATATTAGTAACACACCAACAGCAGAGCGGGGACTTTAGATCAGTTCCTCGAGGTCAACCGGAGCCGACACAGAGAGTGAGCTCCACTTTAGGGAGGGTAAGTTTGTTACGCCAATTTTGCAACGACACGACACTGCCCTGGCGAAACGAAACGGTTTTACCAACATTGTACGCGCGCGTTAAAAACTGGCGACAGTGCCCGCGTGTTGCGGAAAAACCTTCAGACTGATCGCAATCGCAAGTAGGAAATAATGTTATGCTTCCACGAGCGATTACACACCGTGTAATATTGGTCTTGAGAAGAATTTTCCAAGAAGCAGCTACAAACCCGGCAGATGTGCATGTGTGTTTTTCCTTTCTAACGCTTCCACAGTTTCCGTGAAGTACACGACAGCGGAAGCACCCCACAATCACTACGAAGAATTACACATCCCACACCTTTATCTACTCGGCAAATGTTTGATTTGTTCTGAGTGGTTTCAAACATAACGTACGTACAACACACATATCTAAATGCAAACAACATTGTTGCTGTTGGCCCGGTTTCATTCCAACGCCGTGTAATCCTATTTGCTCCAGAACAGCGATTTCAACATCATCAGTAGTAACAGCAGAGCGCACAATACTCCGCCCTGTTCCCGGAGACTGGACGGATGATGGAACAAATCCGTTTACAGAATTGCGCGTGGCTTTGATTTTAACCTCAGCTTAAGGTAACCCGCAATACAACACCTTCGAACGATGGTGGGCTAGTGCCTAAACATGGGCCCACAGTTCCAGACATTGTTTGCTGTATACCACCCGGGATTCGTTCGAGGCATTGATGCTGATTTCATGGGAACATTAACTGCACTTCTCCCGCTTCCGTTTCGAGGATTACTCTAGATCCGTGAAAAATCTGATGCGATTCAGACACATTGACTGGGAGGAAATTGGGAGAGCTCACCTCACTAAATGAACGCCATCATAACATCTGAAAATTGGAACTCAATTGCTTATGCTCTGTTTCAGGAGGAATTCCAACATGGCTGCTTTTCTTTTGGGGGGAAATTCCACCACACGCGTAAAGCCCATAAAGCCATTGTACAACCTTAGAACTTCAGTACTGTTACCCATTCTTGACCGCTATTGATCTACCCAATCGACCATACAAAACACACACACAAAGGAAAAAACACAACTCACTGCCCGTTTATTACGGATGTTGGAAGTGCTCCAGTGACGTCAGCACAGGCACCGACCGACCATCCGGTAGACTGTTTTGTTTTCTTGCCAATCGAACGATTGCCATAGATTATTCGTATTCCTCATATACGATCATGCAAGTACATAAAGTACAATTACAAATGGTCATTGCGCCCCACCCCGTGTGCAAAGGCGACCGAAAAAGGGAAGTTACCCGGCCCCGGTAGCCGCACCAACGAGGAAGTCATTTACGAACCGGACAAAGAGCGTCGTACCTTGCCATAACGAAAGAGCAACTACTAGCTAGAGACTTAGTGTGCTATTGTATGCAGCAGTAGAGTACCGGTCACAGCTGCGTTACCATGGCGATTCGTAAAACAAGAAGTAAAAGTGAGAGTGTAGGTGATTATATGAAGTAGCTGGAGAGCTTCAGAAGAGTGGAGGACATTGGGACGCTCTGGTGTAGGCGAAGAGCGTACTGCTTCGGCGGCATAATGGGGGACACGACGACCGTTTGCGGTTGGAGCTGGAATTATTGACGTCCAAGAGATGGTAGTTCCAGCGGTGAACGATCGCGCTGCTGTGTTGTCCAGGAAATGAAGAAATCTACCCTCACGCTTTTGCAGCCACTGAATCTCCTTTACCCGTGCCCGTGTTGCTGGACATTGTGTCTAGAAGTGTGGGCCAATTCGTGTGGTTATTCCCCACAGATCATCAGAGCCCTCTAAAACAATCGTACATCGTGTCTCCCTCCTGAGTACCTCTTCAGATCCCGCTGTTGTTTGTGATACACACTGTACATCAAACGTCAAGCAACCGGACGGGGGCAACGTGAAGGCTGATTAATTGCCCTTTTGAGCAGAAGACGAAGAAACACCCGAACCAGACAATGGAACCCAAGAGATCTGCACAGCAGGGGACTCCACATTGTATTCCAGCAGCAGTCGCTTTCGTGGCTTAACACACGTCCGAGAAGACGAGATATGTTGCCACGATTCTTTGCAGACACTTCTCAGATATCGCTAGGATGCTTTTGATGCTGATGCCTTTACCATGTCCTAAGCTATGGCACGGCGAATAGACACTAACCGTCACGATCGGCATCTTCACCGTGACCAGTATCGGCAGCGGTGGGACATACAGATATAGCGATACAGCTTGTGTTGGTCTACCTTCTACGAAATCCCCATTTGGTTTCCCTTTCACCTATGACTAAAGCTGGCCTGGCGTCTAATCTGGAGCAGATCTTGTTGACGAAAGCGTGATCGTTTGTTGTACACCACCGTAGTACTTCTCCCCCTGCTCTTACGTGCGCGATTATGAGAGGTACACACCATTTGAATACAGCACCACATCGGCCAACAAGATGATCCAGAGAGGTCAGAGATAAATGTTCGTGTTGGTACATACATCTCAATGAGTCACAAACACATTTCCACTCACTTTCCCTACGATCTGATGTGTAACGTGGTATTCTCCTCGTGGTAACACATAATATGTTCGTTGATTACATTATCCGCAAATTTTCAATTATGAATTTCACTTTCCATCACTATTCCAATCGGTAATGACCCGCAGACCTTTCTGCACAGCAACGCAAAGTGTAATTAAATTGCCGACGGACACAACGGGCGGACACTGTCACAACACACACACCTCGAGGCTCTCTCAAGGTTAACGTGTCGTACGCGTGAAAGCCAAGCCCTCTTTTATGCGTCTGCCGGTAAGGCCACGAAGCAAACAAACTAGACGGCGGTAGCGCAGCCTCGAGAGAAGCCTAAACCCGAAGGCACGCCACTCCGTTAGTTCAGCGCCGACTCACGTAATTTTCCAGCAATTCTCTCACGCTCATAAATCCTCGCGAGGTAAAAAAAAGTCTAGCGCAAAAACAACATACCTCGCCTCTAGTGGTAGCCATAATTACCCTTATGGAAAAGGAGGCGCACTTCTAGAGATGGCGCATCATGATGATTTTGTTTTTTTTCTACCCTGAGTTTGTGTGTTCTTGTCAGGTTATTAGCTTTTTTTGTGTTGGTATGTTTGTTGTGGTCGTGATGCCACCACATGACACGTGATGCAGTAATTAAAAGCTCCTCAACACGGACATGCACACACACACACATACTGCTCCACTTCAAGGATATAGTGAGGGATCCCACTGCTGACGTTTTTGGAAGGGCTAGTTAAACAGCTGCTGTTAAGCGAATATCGTTATGCCATTAAACAAACTGTGTCTGCTGTTGTTGTGACGAGTTGCGTAAGGCTCGAGCTTGCTGTTGTGTCGAGCCTAAAAACTGTTTGTGATGGTCTTTTTTTGCATACGACGACATTGAACCATGATTAACGCCAAGCTCTTGTCAGACCAGACACAACTCAGACTGAAACTTGGCCGCACAAGAGTGATTCAACAACACGTACAGAGCTTGGTGCTACAAAAGCTCTATCCTGAACTCTCTGCCAAGATCTTGAGTTGTGTTCAAGTGAGAGAGAGAGAGAAACATCCTGAATCCAAAAGAAAATATGACTGCCTAACTAAAAGGTCCCATCTAAGGGCTATTCCTTTTCATCCATCAAACATTCCGATGAAAATGAAACCATTTTGTCTTTCGGTCCTCCTTATACCGTTCCTCTTCCTCCAGACACATATCCGGCTCACAACAAACGTCTGTTCCATCATCATGTCTCCGCTTGTGTTTACCGAGAATCAATTCTTCACCAAATGATTGATGTTTGAGGCCCAAGAGCGCACGTTGCTTCGGGTGATCCACTGCCAAAAATTCGGACCATTACACATCACTGCGAGACGCAAAATGGAACCATCGAAGGAGCATGAAAAGAAGTTACAGAACACAAAACCGGCCCACTATTATGAATCAGCATCTTGCCCGAGCCGCTTTTTGTTCGTTGGTGGCAGAAACCTGCAGAACATAAACTTGACCACGCGTGATTGTTTGGCGGGTTGCACTTTATACTGCTGCTTAATGGTTTTGGTTCTGCCCTCTGCTTGCGAGTGACTTGTGCTGCACACACCCGCAGGAAGATTATTTGGAATGATTTAGTGTAATTTGTGCCCACCTTTGAAACTTTGACTCAAAGGAATCAACTCGAAAGAATTTATTCTTCCTCTCCAAATTGCACAGCATCCTCTAATAGCACCCAACCGAAAAGGGCAGATCTGGAGCTGGAGGTTTTATTTTTGAAAGCAGGCGCCATCCTCAGGCCTCCGGGCAATGCTGCTGCTGCTGCTGCAGTGTGTGGAAGCTTTCGAGTGCAAACCGGTTTTTTTGAGTTAGCGATCCTCCAAAAACAGTCAACAGTCGGATGAGAACGCGATCGACAAGATAAACCATTCCGAAGCGTCAAGGGGAAGTCCCGTGCGAGTGCCGTAGCAAAAAAGCAAGACAAAACGACATCGAATCTGCTGGTTGTAATTTGCAGTTTCTTGAAATTTTAGTTCAAAATCTACAAAAATAAAAAAAATCGTGGCACAATTTATAGATTGAGCACCTCGCTACACTGCCGCTCGTGATGTAGGTCGTGATTTTCTGCAATTCAGGTTGTGTTGTTCGTGTCTCGGAAGTATATAATGAAGCCGATTTGCGGTTGATCAATTACAACTAATCAAGATTCGTTTTCCTATTGCTAACGTCACACAGTGTTCGCAAGAGCATTAGGAAATGTAACACAAATTTCAAAAAGCATCAATCTCTCGTGATTTGCAGTTGGAAGAATAATTGGAAAACACAGTTACATCAACAGTGATCTCCAAATGCGCGGTGTGCAGGCCGTCGCGTTCGATTCGTTCCAGTTTAATTCGATTATGGAACCTGAAAGCGACTCCAAAGTTGCCAACCCACCTCCCCCCAAGTAGGCACAAAAAACAAAACCTTGGAAACCATTCATAAGGTACGCGCGATGGTGCTGGCAATGGGCGCTTAATTCGAGCAGCCGATCTTGCACGACTAGTCTCTGAATTGTATGGCAACTACCGGTGACTCGAAGATCAGACAATCAGAGATCAACTTCCAATATCTTCCTCCAAAATCTACTAGCGAACAGCCAACACATTCGTCAGACCAGAGTGTTCAAAGTGCTCCTTCCCTGGAGGGCTCTCTAGTGTTCAATTGTGGTGAACGGTAAAACTACAAACTTCCAAACCAAACCACACGAAATCATGGTTTCTTGCGATCGCGATGAGGAATGGAGGAGTTTGGCCTTTTTTGAAAGGCAATACCCTAACTGGGTTAAACTCCACCGGAGGGAGTGAGATTGAGTGTCCACTGGAAACGGAAAAGCAATGACCACCGCGCCTTCCTCTACACCAAAAAGCTCCACAGACATCATTTGGGATGACCGCGAAAACTACTCCCCGCACATTTAGCTGGCCGTAATTGTTTTCTGTGAACGTGGAAGACCAACAAACAGATCTTGCCAAGTTGATGTTTGGACGAGCCTACTAACGACTGACTTGAAGAGCGTAAAGGTTTTGGAGGGATACGAATGGTAAGTCGACATGCGTTTGGAAATGTTTGCCTGCTTGCTTAGCGTATGACTGTAAATTAGTGACATTGAAAGCATGGTTGCACAGTGGCCAATGTTGCATGATGGAACTCAACTTCACTGCCGGGAGTTGGTAAGTGGTGGTACTGCTCTTTAAGGTTTCAAACGAACCCACGAGTTCGAGTGCGTCTCGAAAGATCACCAGACAAATGATTAGCAATCAACCGTTGCCGGAATGGCCTTATTGAAGAGAGAGAGTTGTAAATTATTACAAAGTGAAGTTGAAGTTTGTACGATTTTGGAGATGAAAATTGACTCCCAATTATGTCCATCATCATCAACACTAACTAACTGTTTTTAACACTTTTTAAGTAGATTCCATTGCACATTTGTCGGTTGGTGGTATTCACATCAACAACCCCTTTCCAAAGGGAGTTACACTTATATAAACCCATGTAAAGCCTTTCGAAGAGCGGAATCCATTTACCAAACAGGCCCTTCATTTCTTCCCGCAACAGTGGACATTAAGATCGCGAATGGAAAAATAGATCACAATGAACAACTATTGACACTAAAGAGGGGGGGGGGGAGGAGTGTGTATCGTGTAATCGAGGTGATATAATGGCAAACGATACAACGAGCCCTGTGTCGCGCTTGCAACATCACTTTGAAAAACCTTTCATGAGATTGGGAGGTATCTCTATCGCAAGCGAGCAAGTAGTTGCAGCGAAACGCCAACAATAGAATGTGAGGAATATCTTTCGCTTTTCCCTCTCTCTCTATCTCGGTTGGGGGTTCAATTAGCAAATAGTTGACGTTGGTCCATGAAACACCATCAATCCTCACGTGAGCGATCTCAGATTAACGCGGGTTTCTATGGCTCGAAGTTCGATGTTCTTTTCGCCGTGCTCGACAACCATTTACTGGACACCTTTCAACGCATCTTCATCGCTTGTGATTAATTGCTAGCCAGCTGATGTTTGAGCGTTTCCAAACCAAGAAGTGGTAACAAACAAAAAAGCATTACTACCACAACCAGGCAAAGAAATCGAGCAAAACCCCCGCGGGCCCCACAGTATCGCCGAGATCCAATTCTCATGTTCTAATTCCCAGACGCGATTAGCGCGTGATCCACAAATGGCATTACACGCGATGAGGAAAGATGAGCCCCCAACGACGAAAAGCAACTAATAACAAAAAAGCAGAACAGTGATGAACTACCTCGCCCCTCGGGGATGGAGGAGCTATACACTGAAGCGCGACATGGAAAATGCTCCCACCAAGCCCGCGGTCAGGTCGGTCACGGGATGGTACAACGTCACCCACCCCCTGGTTGTTGGATGGGAAAATGGAAAATGATTTGCCCACCATCACAAATTATGCAGAAAAACCCGGCGCCACGAAGAAGCGGACCGAGAGAAAGCGTCTTCACTCATTCGCGTGACCTGCATTTAGGAGGGACGACGAACGATCGAGGTCCCAAAGAAGAAGGTTGAACACCAAACATACTTGCTGTCCACTCTCATTACATAAATTAAAGTTTTCGCTATAGCTTGGTTCTAAACTGCCCTTTGCCAGAACCGCTAACGACACAAAATCCGAAATCTTTCGTATCACACAACACTACTCTTCGGGTGCGATACATTATCGAGACTTAACGAGGGATAAGCATGATTTATTGATGACCGTAGAGTCCGGGAAGGGGGGCAAGGGGACCTTGTGTGACTCGCAACGACACATCGGGGTCAGAAGCCACCAGAGGTCGACACACGCCAACAATCCGAACGCAACACCGAATTTCTCCTCGGTGCAAGGCACCACAACACGAATCGACCTTCATAATCTGAGGTTGATTTGAGGCGCTTAGTTTTACACCCCCCAAAAAACGATGTATTGCAGAAAGTTTGGGTGTGTTTGTGTGTGTGCGAGATCAATAATGCCTAATTTGATTAGCACTTCAAGGCCCTTTTTGCCCTTGCCCAACCCAAGAGTGGGGCAAGGTACCAGAACGGAGACTATTTTGTAAATGAGTAGCCGTAATGGTTCTTTACTCCACGTTGGCGATGGGCTATGGTGCCAAGACATCAAGCAGGTAGGTTAGCCGCTAAATCCAATCGGATCAGAAATTCAACAAAGCAGGGAGCGGGGGGAAATGGTTGTCTAAATAAATAATGTTTGACAGTTTCCAACACGGGTTAGATTGGATTAGTTTTCGGATTTAATCATTCGACAGAAGGAAGGAAAAAAAGGAAATTATTCTCTCTCGGTTCGGAGTGTTTGGGGAGCTAAGTTTTTTAGTTACCGCTTCGCAGAGGGTTCGCGTAACAGAGACACAACGGTCTCAGCACAAACCCATGTAGAGAAGCATATCTAATTAAACTTGTATGACTCGCATAATAATTTCACTCCACACCCTTCACAACCTGCTGGCTTCAGCTTCGTAGCAAAGAAAGACTGCAAGTCCTTTTTTGGAACACCGACATCGTCGTCGTCGCCGTCGTCCAGTTGTTGCATCCAAGGCGACAGCATTTCTTTCCCCTATATGATGTAACTTCCCGGTACGGCACACCACCTCGCAACTGGGGAAATCTTCCATCCACAGAGCAAGGGGATCGAGCGATCTATTGCACTCTTTTTATCCGACTCAGACGACGACGTTTTTATTCGTGGAGTTGTCACGACACTTCGCTGTGCAATCTCATCCCCTCCTCCCCAAGATGTATGACAATTTTCTCGTGGAAATTTTATCTAGCAAATTGAATAAATTGACACACCAACCAGCTAGGTAGTAAGCCCTTCCCATGCTTCTAATATCCAAGAACCAGGTAGCAAGGATGCCCAAAACGTCTCTATTACCTGTCCCAGCCCACTTCTCGGCAAAAATCCTGATACCGAGTGTGATGTTGTGACCCAGTTTGTGTGCCGCAGTTTTCCCGCAATCGTCTATATTTGATAGATCATTTTCTCGAACCTCCAATTTGCACAGCAGCGAGGGAAACAGTTGCTATCAATTATGCAACACACCTGATACCTGTTTGCCTGATAGACAGGATTCGCCAAACGGTATCCGAATCGATACCTTCCCTTCCCTGCTGCTAGCGTGCTAGCTGAAGGGGCAGATGGTTAGATATTGAAACAATATGGAAAGGTTTTGCCCCGTCCCAACGACCTTCATATTTTGCCCAAGATATGAATATGAATGACTGATTAGATTTGAAAAGCTACAGATTGGAGGATTGGCTTTAACAAAAAAAATGAAAACATGACCTCTCTTTTATAACATATTCGGAAAAAGAGCATCCAACTGTTACTTAAGAATGGAAGTAGTACCACCATCGACACCATTTGCATAGGTAATAAAAACCATTAAAAATGATAGCTTCCACAGCAAAAAAAAACAACAAGAAAAACATCGATCGATCGAGCACACTGTCGGTCGGTCTGTATAAATAATAAACCAACATTTAAATGCATCTTAATATGCACAGACACGCGGCAGATGATCTTCGTCCCGCCATAAAAAAAAAAGTGTTGAACGTTGAACATTGCCGGTTATTCGCACGCAATACTGGGGCGCCAATTTCCATAAGATTTCGATCCGATTTCCTCATTATCATTTATCGTTGTGCCTTTAGTGTGTGTGTGTGTGT
>AXCO02009437.1:0-16551 GCA_000473525.2 Anopheles melas
GGCGCTCCACTGTATATAGTATAAGTAAATCAGGCATGGAGCACACAGCACACAGCGAGTTGGAGATTGATTCAATTACTTGAAACAAAAATAACAACATAATTCTCTCCGTAATATGAAGTCCGTAGCACAGCTAGATCCAAAGGTATCCTTTGGCCATTTATGCACAGACCATATTTTTGCTTTCTATCGCATTTCCATCCTGCTCAAAGTTGAACGAACTCTGGGCAGACTATCATGATACACCGATGGTCGCACTGATCCGCAACGTACGACAATCGTTGTATGACAATTTCCGGTCACTGAAAGAGTGATTTATATCAATTACGGTGGTTCAGATGGCTATCGTCTCTGGTGTGTGCAGTGGAATTGAAATTCCTCACACACCTGCGAAAGAACGTCGTTCGTCTGATGGCATGCCTGGAAAAGCAAGCTGCATCGAACGTACCATTTTACAGCAGGTGGTGACAGATTGTACCCCATCATCGCGCACTGTTGCACTGCTGCAACTGGATAGATTCAACAAGAATTCTGTCCCAGGTTTCACACCCCCTTTGGAACGTAGAAGCAGTTCAACGACCCTGTATGTATGTTTACCACTGGGTTGGGAAGTTTAATTTTTCAGCCTCAATCTCCCATCCCCCAGATCCCCATAACTCCCGATGTTTGCGTTGATCAATTATTTACCGGACGGCTGACGACCACGTGGCTTCCCGTACTGCGGAAGTGTATTCGTTCAGTGGGGCGCTGTTGGTACGTTTATGTAATGGCTGAGGGTCCCGGCTCGCGGGTACCAACACATACGCGCGGGCCCAACTGGGACAATGACTTCCTGCCGGAAATCACCGAACCGGCAGGAAGACAAATTTCTTCAACTATACAACCACGAGTAGCCTCTCTCTCTCTCTCTCTCTCTCTCTCTCTCTCTCTCTCTCTTTGTTTGCCTCTGAGTTAAAATTTACAACCCCTCCCCCAGGGGTTTTGCAACTGGGTGAGGAAACGGAAAAGAATTACGTACTTCAAAAGGGGTAAGCAGTACATTTCAATGCGAAATTAATTTTATAGTCACCGTGTACGGGAACGTAGCAAATTGGAATTAAGGGTGGAATAAAAAAAAATAGGTCAAAAATTTAGGCGCATTGGTTAGAAGAATGATTGTTACCAAACATGACAATAGATTTCCACCATTTTAATTCTTTGGAGACTAAAAACGGGCCCCTTCAAGAAAGTTGCATGACGCAGAAGCAACTTCTTGGACCATTGTTCGAAAAGAAAACGACTCCACTGAAAGGAATGGGATTTTCCTACTGGTCAGCCCGCGCCGTGGGTTCATCAAACCTTCGGAGCCCCAACGGACCCTCCGGTGAGGACAGTGACTCCACCGTTGATTGAGTGTGTATGTGTGTGGGGCATGGTGCTTATTTACTCGGCTTCTGAACACGCTTTCGCTCACACACATGGTCACTTTCAGTCGTTCGGAGGTCCTGTGCCGTGCAACACTTTTCCCTGTAACCAACACAGACCTTCCTGCAACCTACAGAGGCACAGAAACACACACACACACATGTTCATTTTGACCATAGGGTACCACCGTAGGCCCGCGGACCCTGTACTAGGATTAGCATGAAGTGGCCAAGTGTTGACGGTTTATATACAAATTCCTACACAGGGCAGGCAGGCAGGCCAGCGTTTGCCTGGGGGCGCCGGCAGGGCAAATTGGTTAACGCAAACCGCGTTCGGTGCTGAAAATGTGGTGCTGCCGCCAACGGTCAATTACATTTTTATCGATTTGATCACAGACCATAGAGAGAGAGAGAGGGAGAGAGGAAAAAGAGAAAAAAAAGGGAAAACCATTCGAGTTAAAGCTCTGAAGGTGAACGCCGAAAATAATGCCCGATGGAGAATGAACGATGGAGATGGATCGAACAAATGGAGTGGAGTTCAAATCGTCCTTTCAAAAGTGTTAATAGAGGTAATAGTGCGAATGTAAAAATGAAATGTTGGGGTTTTATTTAACAACATAATTTTATGGAGAATGCAATCACAATCGAAAGTCAGTAGTTGATTAGTTTAGTGTAATGTTTAAAGTTGAATAGTCCGCTGACAGATAAAGTAAAAAGTACACTTTTGTATTGGAAAACTGGTATAACAAATATTTGAAAATCGTTTAAACACAAGTTTAGTAGTTGACAAGTATTCAAAGTTCAACTTGTGTCTGCGAACTATACCTTCGATGCATCACCTTATGTCTATAATATCTCAAACTCTTCTTTCGAATCTGAGCTACTTTATGTCAAAGTCAAGTTGGCATATCTTCGAAGATCACCTCTAATAGACTTCATAGCATATCCAAAAAAGTATCTTCACTATTCTCCTTCCTCTAATGAGTGCCAAAGATACTAAAGACACTAGCCATAGGTTTGCTTACCACAGCTGCATTCTCCCATCATCTGACCGCGCGCCACTCAACGATCCCAACACTACACCCCATAGCTTACCACTCGTGCAGATTCCATAGCGAATGGTACGGCGTGTGCCGGATCGACTCGATGCTGTGTATCGGGACGGCGACTTCGTATTCCACATGTACGTCGGACCGTTCCAGGGCCGGGTGCGAGTTGGAAACGGTACGAGACATTTTGTACGTGCTTGCGTTAGAAGGGTTGTGGTGTGGAACAGTGCTACCTGTGCTGCCGCCGGTCGGACCTTGGCGGCCGCCAAGTGCCGCCTCGAGCAGATTATTACCGGTGCCGACGTGCCCGTGGGTCGGCGGTTCGTAGGGCTGTGGTGCGTACCCGTGCGACGGATGGTAACCGCCGTGATGGTACTCGTTCATCGCACTGCTGCTGGTGCTGCTAACCCCGTTGCTGCGTGTTCCGGTTGCACCACCGTACTGTACCAGCATCCAGGGAACACGGAACTTTCGAAACAAACCCACCAAACGGTTCCCTCCCTTAACCCCTGCTTACTTCGGCCGTCTCTCTTCACAGTAACCTTTAAAAAATCACTTTCACAAAGCTTAATCGGAGGCGATTTGCCCCACGTTACATTCACTAAAATCAATCACCCTGCTACCAAAAGCCACGGAATGTTGTACCAGGTAAAAGGACACTAGCGCCTCTAGCACAACCCACTATTAGAGGCTCACTCACACAGTGCCATTGGGGTGAGATGGTAGCGGTGGTGGTTAACCGCGACTGCGACCGAACCCGACCACGACCAAACAACAACTGAGCCTTGCTGGACTGTGGACGTTCGGCGCTAGTGAGGACCCAGCTTGACCGCAAACGACCAATTCAACCACCTCCGGTCCTTCTCCACCTTCACGGCTTGACCAATGCTCTCCCCTGGCCGGTAGAGAGCGGTACACATAGCAAAGGGACCAAACGTGTGAAGTCAATCATTGCCTCACCTGTCCTCCCCGTCCCACGTTCCTCCGCCCTCGAATTCAGGACGAAATGTGTAGCTGTGTGTGAGTGTGACTCGGGTGACACGCAAACGGACATGAATAAGCAGCTGGACGACCGAGTCCGAGCTATTATTTACTTCTTGGCGTTCGTGCTGGTAGGAAATGGGAAGAATTGTAGGCAAAAGAACCTCTCGAGGATTGAAACGGGGCCTCCTTTTTCCACCCCATGATCCTAGAGCTTAGATGAAGTCGCGTGTTCACGAATAGAGCACCACAAGAAACACCACCAAGGCTCATAGGTCCACAGACGCGTTAGGCGAAGCTTTTTTAGAACGGAGAAGAAACGCCACTTTGGTCAGCAAAGGCACCTCTACTGTTACCGTTTGCGTCCGTACGCAAACACCCAACGGCCTAATGAATTCTATCGGGTATGTACGAACGCCACCTGCACCTCTGTGACTGTGACCCCATACCTACCACTCTATTTACTGGCCATTCTAGCGCCATCTTTAACACAAACTCACGAGCGAAAACCGCCCCCATCGGGCGCCATTGTGCGTGCAGTTAAAGCATTCCACTACCACCCCGGGGCTAGGACCGCACCAATTCTCCCGAGGACTTCGTTCGTGTGAATGTGTTACCCCCAGCTTTATAGCTGATGGAGATTCAAGACACGCGTTCTGCGACAAAAGAAGGCAAACAAACCCAGGCGCTGTGTCGCTTGAAGTCTCGCAAACCGATACCCTGCTGGTGGTGGAGCAGTAACGTTGCTATCGATTGGCCAGTGTACCGGCCTGGGGCTACTTTTAAGTGGACCCCTTGGCCGTCTCCAATCAAGAATGAGCACGGTGGAAGTAATGTGGAGCGAACGTGATACTTCGGACTCGTGGCGGTGGTGGTGGTGGTTGTGATTGTGGGATGAGTTAATACGGTTAAGAGGTGAAATGCGGGATTTTGGTTCATGCAATTGTTTGGCCATTTGTTTGTCCTGCAAACCGTGACGCACTTTTCGCTTGACTAAAGCGGGTCAGCAGTGGGTGTGGGAATATAGTAGGGCAGTTGTGGTCTGTGGCCCTTGGGCAGCACGAAAGCACCGTACAAAAAACAAACTAATTATATTATTTAAATGTAAGGATGCGTTTTTTTTTTTAATGATTGTACGCAATGATAAGATAAAGAAGAGATGAGGAAACAAGATAGCATATATGCTAATTTTATCAGTAGCACGTGTTATATCTCCAAGGATAAAGGTATGCATCACAGCAACAATGTTAATCAAAGATTGTGAGTCCATGTCCTACATTTGACTATATAACTTTTTCAAAGAAATTATTGACAATTTTGCTACATAATAAGTAAAAAGTGTATAAGTGAAAACCTAAGCAACCAGAAAAGGTTTTACAATTATCAAGGCTAGTCGACTCATGGTACCTATTAAGACCCAAGGTGGAAAATTAATACAAAAAATCAATTTAACTGATCGTTCCTGGATTTCCTTGCCCGGGAATACCTATCCACCTCTAGGTCTAATAATAAAACTATGTTAAAGAGTAGCAACTTAAGTGGCCTAGGCAGAGCCATCTACTTTTGAGCTGCTCGTTTACTTACGCTAAAACATGATAGTCCCGAAATGAGAACAATAAACCCCAAACAAAATCATCGTCAGTTGTGTTAATGTGTGCAACGATCTGAATAGCTCAATACATGGGTGATTTAATCATATGTAACTAAAAATAGGATTAGCAGGTCTCGTGATACAGTCGTCAAGTCGTGTCAAGCCAGCAAATATTTCCGTTTTGCGTTCAAGTTCAAGCCTCGTATAGACTCGATCCTAAGGGCAACCCAACAAAGTCGTTAACAGGGCCGTGGGATGTATTTTTTGAGCCTTTCTTTTCTTATATTTGCATTTTAAAGGAAAAGAATAACAGAAAACTTTATCTTGAGTTCAACACAGGAACTTGAGAAATGTACACTTTTTTACTCAAAGTACCTCACAATGTGGGCAATTTTGAAAGCAAATTAGTAGTGGGAGCTCAGAATCGGACCCACCCAATTCCGATTCCGTGTCCGGAATCAATTCCGGAGCCGATTTCGATGCTGAAATCGATTCAGATTCAGGAGTCGATTCCGGAGCCGATTCCGGAGTTGAATCCGGAGTTGAATCCGGAGCCGATTTCGTAGCTGATTCCGGAGCCGTTTCTGGAGTTGAATCCTGAGCCGAATCCAGAGTCGATTCCGGGATCGGCTCCGGAATCAGAATCGTCTCCGGAATCGGAATCGACCTGGGAATCGCAATTTGCTCCGGTAACGGAATCAGGGTCGACTCCAGAAATGGAATGGTTTGAATTGAAATAAGAAGTGTGGGAAGCGAAATAAGTCCGGGAATCTCCATGTGAATAGATCATGTACAAGTAACTTTTGATTCTTTGCCGCTATGAACACGTAGCATCATTGGACCTAAACGTCCATTCCTATGAAGATGCCGAAACCGACTCCGTTTCGAAGCCAATTCTGATTTCGGGGTCAATTACGATGTCGCAGCCGATTTTGATTCCGAAGCCAATTCCGGAACCGATTCCGATTCCGGAGCTGATTCTGATTCCGGAGTCAAATCCGATTCCGGAGTTGATTCCGATTCCGGAGCCAATTTCGATTCTGGAGCCGATTCTGGAACCAATTCCGGAGCTGATTCCGGAATCGATTCCGCAAACTGATTCCGGACCTACTATCCAAAATCGATTCCAAAAAACTGCGGAGCTAGCCGGAATCGATTCTGACGAAATCTTTGTTTTTCCCATCACTAAAGCAAATGATGATTTTGGTTTATTTTAGTACATAACCAAGTTCTTTTGATTTTATTATAGTTATAATTTGCATTATCGAGGCAGTTTACATTGAACGTCGGGATCTATGTGTCAAATCAGTACAATTTACCCAAAGTTGATTTTGTAGTTGTCCCTTATAGATGAAAGAGACAAAATTCAATTATTACATTCTATATTCAAGGGGAAAATTAATCTTTATTTTCTTAATTCAATCTAAACAGCCTCTGATCAATCACTGCAACATACTACTTCCTCCAGATACGAACAAAGAATAAAAAGTAAGGATCACGTAGCATTAATAAATAATGAAATTAGGGAATTGCTCGCGAAATCCAACTTTTTCTACCTCTTCAATCATTTAGAACACGTGCAAGCATGATTTTTTCGTAGAGATGTGAAGAATATCTTCTGTTGCTTAGTGAAAAAAAAAAACAAAAAAAGGGAAAAAGTATGTTTTGCTGGTTAAAATTCCTTCCAGCATTACGAGCCTCCGTAGGGGAAGCATTCCCATTCAATAAATAATTCCCATTTTTAGACATTTCCCAAGAGGCGGTACCACCCACCCTCCACTAAACTCAATACTCACGATTCCACGATTGGCAGAAAGGAAACTGTTGAATCCAGCGTCCGGATGGTGGTGTTTCCTCGCACCACCACCTTCTCCCGCGTGATCCGTCTGTACGTTTCGTCTCGTCTCATCCTGGCAGACCACCACACAGCCAAACAAACACCACTCTCACACACACACACACACACACACACACACAGAGCGAAGCACAACAATGCGCAACCAAAAATAGTACCAAAAGGATACGCGTGGCGGTGGGTGGTGGTATAACGATACTGGGATGGCGGGCTTTGGCACTAATGTTTAGCTTTGGGGAAGAGGAAGTAGTACACATCCGCCTGACAGCAGTTGGTGCCGTTCGTGCCCGGACTGGAACGTAAAAATCGATTCCGGAGGAGTATTGGTGCGGTGCAAAAATTGCTTATCGCGCGTATAATATGAGGCTTTTCTTATTACACCACTTAAGACACACACATTCTGCACAACTGCATCAGCCTTTTCATCCACGTAGGGCGAGCTTTACGCTGCTGTATCACAACTAACAATTCTAAACATTGCCAAGGAAGCAAAAGGAATCGGCGCTCTTTGTCACATCAATTCCTCACTTTCACTAGAAGAAGCACACATTCTTTGTGCTTTTTGTTCACCCACTAGCTCAGCATCCAGCATCACAATACGGTATGGAGCAGCAGCAGATTGTGCATTCGACTCAATTAATGCGTTAGACGACGCAAGCAGCAAGAAACCTTTATCGCCCACGATTCATTTTCTCATTGAATTAGCGGTCACGGCACACGGAACCACAAATAATGGTGCAGAATGTATGCAAATAATGCGAGTAAATTGGAAGCAAACGTAGCAGAGCGACTACTACCGACACAACACACTGATAGTTCACACTTTGAGCACCGGAAGCGGTTGATATACGCTGTTTGATGAAAATCTCCTCCCAAAAATACCGGGGGATTACTAACTACGGCTCGTCGTCAACCAACAGTCAAACACTTGTGATGCGTAGAACGGGCGCAAGCCGGAAGATAACCCAATCTTTGCATCTTCGCATGGACGTGCCTCCCAACTTTGTGGACGACGGTGAGCACATTGACACTTGACTGAATGCAAGGGCATGCGCAGATTTCAAGCACCGGCAGCCGACTGACTGACGGTCAGTTAGTTCCCGTTTAAAGGGTCGGCTGATGCAGGGTGCATTATGTTCGCATGTATGTGTGAGTATGATTTTCTGTCTACGGAAAGTCTTAAACAAACTGACCACCACCGAGAGCAGGACTTGCAGGACGTGCACTCTAGGCAGTGTTGCATGTTTGCGCAGTCAATGGCGATCGGAAAGTCTATGACGGCATTTTAAATATTTACCAATGAACTGGAGAAGGTGCATTTAAATGCATTTAGCCTGTACTAGCTATTACAATTACTAACAAACAATATTTGGACACTTTAGGATATAAAAAAGGTATGTCGTTGTCGTCTGTAAAGTTGGTTAAAATTTTCATTCGATTAAGATATTGTCAAATTACAGCAACGTATTAAATAAATTCAATGTTGGGTAAAGTATGCACATGCAAATGGGCAAAAAATCAACTCGTACAATGGTAAAGTTTATGTTAACCTTTTTACTGTTTCGTTACCAAATGTGTTTATCACCTTTTCCATCACTATGAAATGTAAGTTTTTCACATTGTATACAATTATATCTTTTTTTAGATTCAAGTTGTGTAAAATTGTACATAATTGTCATTAAAAAGATTTTCAGTCTTTTTATAAATATGTTTTCGTAGCTTTTCACATTGAGATTCAATAATTGAATTATAAGTAAACATTATTAAACCATACAAGATTTAAAATTAAGAACAAGAAAAAAAGTGAAATATGAAAAAGTAATAAAGCGAGAAAGAGATAAACAGAGGGAATAAAAGAAAGTGATAATATTAAAAAAAGTATTAAAATAGATAAGCTTTTGATAGAACTAATGTAAGATCAAAACATTCATAAAAGTAACAAAGAAAACCCCAATAAAAAATGAGTTGATCTGTTATTACGGACTGGGTACATTTTACACACTCGGAACACAGAAAAGAAACTTAACAACAGCTGTATTGCATGTCAAGAAACTTTACCAATTTTGAGGTCTCACAACACATAACTAGCAAACAAATCGAAACCATTAACGAATCATGCTAATCAATCATTATTTACATCGCCGGAAGGCACAGTACAAGTTGTGGGGTAGCTTTATTGATGCTTCCGTATCGAAAAGCTCATCGTAGCACGGATCGTTGTTTATCAATATACTTGACCCACTTACTGCCAGTACATTAACCTGTCCCAATTTGGGATTGACATTGAAAGCGAATAGTCGAGGTAGGTTAGTTAATGATTTTGGAAATTTATACCTTTACCCCAAAAAGCTAATGAAGTCCTCCAACAAACCCTCTCGCAGTTGTGAATTTAGACTGCAAAAATTATAAAAATACACTACTCACATTCTAGTTCTCCGGAATAGCACCCGGTCCGAGGCCACATTCTCGAACAGTTGCGGCAGTGATGGTATCGATGAGAACAACATTTCTTCTCGTTTTAACAGGGTTTTTTTCTTCTTACGATCATTCGATCAACTTTGTAAACACTTTACATACTAATTAAACACGTTTAAACCTAATAAAGCACATGCTCGCGGTCAGTCCGTTCCGAACGCACGACACGATTGTGCCACAGAGTGTCTTCTTTCTCCATGTGATGGCAAGTAACGACTGTTGTTAACGTTTCGTTCGTTCTATTCGTTTGTGCCATGGGTTGCTGCGTGTCGCAAGAATGTTTATCGTGCATCAACAGATTGCTATGGCGATAAAGCGTCATTAGTACAATAGTCGGACGCTAACGGCAAAGGCGCGTGTCGTATGTACGTTGTCCGTCTGGAGGAGTGGGATTTTCTTCGGAAAGATTACCTAAAACCAAAGACGAGGAACTTAACTGGTAAAACTAAATGTTAATTTTATTTCTTTTTTTGTATCAGTTATGGTTACTAAAGTTTCGATAGAAATGTACAGCAAGCCCTATCATACCTACTCGTCACTGTCCCCTTCGGAACGATTTCCGCCCTCGGCACTCTTCTCGCTACCCGACCCTTCATCGCCCGACCCCGATCCGGACCCGGAATTGGATCGTGACCGCGTTCCCCGCGAACCCTCCGAACCTGACCCGGCCTCACTGTCGTCCGAGTCGGCCAACGATTTGAGCGCCTTCTTCTTGTCAATGTTCTTCTTGCGTCGGCCCGTCTCCACGTCCGAGCCCTCCTCGTCCGACGAGTAGATGCCCGCGTTCCCTTTCGCACCGCTTCCTTTCCCCTTATCACCCTTGAATTTGTTCTTGATAGCGGCAATCGATATGCCGCCCTCGTCATCCGAACCTTCGTCGTGGTGGTACGCATTCCCAGCGATTCCAGCGCCCGAGTCCCGGCCTCGCTTCGGCTTCGAGGAAGAGGTTTGCTTCGCCCGCATCGCCATGCGCAGCTTTTCCTCCTCCTTCTTGAGGTTCTGTTTGCGGTCCGCGTCGGGATCGAACCCGACCTGCGTGAGGATCTTGATGCCGGACGTTTTCTGCGACCGATCGGCCAACGAGATGAGCATCTTCTGATGGGTGAACGATTCGGTCGAGTGCGGCCGGAAGGTAAGCTTGGTGCGGAACACGGACTGGCCCTGCAAACCCGTACCCTGCCGGATGAATAGATGGTTGTGGTCACCCTGCAGCGGCTGTTTGTACACGTCGAAAATTTCCGACCCAAGGTGCAAACTCATGCTGCCATCGGACCACTTCACAAAGCGAGCGTTCGTTTCGCGCAGCGCATTGCCCTGCCGGTCGAAATTGTTCCTCCAGCGGATTGTGTTCTCTACCTTCAGCTTCAACCGCTGCCGACCTTCCTCGTCGAGCGTTTCCTCCTCGTCGATTTCATCCTCGTACGTGTCCACATCGAACGGGCGTGTCTCGACGGACAAGAAGTTGGGCAGCTTGACGAAGTGAATGTCTC
Source organism: Anopheles melas (assembly GCA_000473525.2). NCBI lineage: Eukaryota > Metazoa > Arthropoda > Insecta > Diptera > Culicidae > Anopheles > Anopheles melas. The sequence continues at coordinate 10,845 of AXCO02009437.1, forward strand.
GCCCCAGATCGGTCACGATACGTGGAATCTCCACATCGATGCGGGTCTCGGGGATTGGTTCCGGTTCCGGTTCCGGCTCTTTCGGTTCCTCCCAACGGGCCAGACGGTCCCGGTTGCCTTCCTCGTCCGATGACCGGCGATCGCTGTCCCGGCTTCTGCTACGGCTACGGCTACGTGATCTAGAGCGATTTCTAGACTGTTCCTCCTTGCGCTGTTCGTCTTCCAGGTCGTCCAATTCATCCCGCTCCCGACCGGACTCCCCTCCGGCGCCCTCGTCCGAGCTGATATCATCAGCGTCACCAAACAGTGCATCGGCAGTGACATCCTTGCCCTTCGCACCACTATCCTTCACCGGTCCTGCCTCTTCGTCCGAATCTGTGTCGATGAGCTTGTTTTTCTTTTTCGCCTCCATTTTTGCACCCTCATCCGAGTCCGAATCGCTGAGCACCGCACGCTTTCGTTTTTCATTCACCGGTGACTGTACCGATCCGGAACGACTGCGTGCCGAACCGGAACGAGCCGAACGGGAACGGGAGCGGGATTTACGCGCAGGCGAACCGGGCGAACCGGATGCGGGCGTGCCGCTCCGGGATCTGTTGACCGGTGTACCGCTGCCGGAACGATTTTGTGGTGTGCCGCTGCGTGAACGGCCACTTCCAGAGCCCTGCGAGCGGGAGCGAGAGCGAGACCGCGAGTGTCTCGAACCGGAACCAGACCGGTGCGAACGGGCAGGCGAACCAGAACCGCTGCGCGATCGACTGTGCCGTTTCTGTGCACTGCCCGGGGTGGCCGACCGGCTGCCGGAACGGGACCGGGCACCGGAACCGGACCGGGAACGCTGTGAACCGGCCGAATTCGACCGACTTCTGTTCTGCGTCGGTGTACCAGAACGTGAACGCTGAGGGGGCGAGTTGGATCTGCAATCAAAAGTCAGTTGTAAAGTATGGGTGTTTTTAAAAGGCACTGAGCAGAAAGACTTACGGAGAATCATGATGCTCCAGGGAAAAGCCCGGTGTAGGCGCTACTTGCGGTGTTCCGCTTCGACTCCGGCTTCGGCTGTTACTGCGACTTCGGCTCGGGCTACCACGACTCGAACCAGACTCCGAGCCTAGAGCAAAGGGCGAAACAAACCAATCAATTTTCCGCACAAATTGCTCGCTAAGGATTTGTCCTTCACTTACCTGACCCATCTGACTCTGTATCGTGGCCCATATTTGTATTTTCGCAATGAAATACGGCGGAATTAGCTTTGTTTTGCAAGCACGTCTTCAACTTTTCCGGACGCTTCGTTTGTGTTTGACAGCTGTGCGCCGCGAATAGGTCGGGGTACTGTCAAATGTGGAAAATAAAGTACGCAGCCAGTTTATAACATTATATTTATTTATATTTTTTACTTAAAGCGAATAGAACCTCTTATTTTAAATTTAGTTCATAATTTTATAAAAATGATTTCTCTAAAAATAAGTTAGCTAATAATTTCGATTTGAAAATGCGCCTCATCGTGATGTCCAACCGGTTTTCACGTGTGGCCAGCCCGTACAAACGTCAAAGCGCAAGGCCACCACGGGAAAAAAAGGAAAACAGACATATTTCGCGTTTGTTTTTCTCCGCTGGCTCCACAACAAGTCTCTTTTTCAGCAAAGTTTTACATCACTTTCCGGTCCACAAAACTTATCTCTACCATACAGTTTGGGCCCGGCACGGTTACCACTTACCGTCGATGCAGCAGTGAGCGCGGCAAGCGATGTGGAAATATGTTTCCCGTCGTATACGCGATGTGTACGACAAGACTGCCCATGTACTAGAGGTACGGCGCACCTGGAACTGTGGCGCAGGAGAGCGGTTCTGCGGTGAAAACCCGCCGGAAGACGGTACAGGAGCACAGGGGCAACATGAAGCAAACGGTCGGCGCTACTGTTTGCTTTACGTTACCCGTCCGAACGAGCTCGGCGATCGGACGCAGCAAGAGTATGGCACGGGTTCGAACCAGTCCGATCGGGAGGGCACCCGGCGGAAGGAGTATCCCCAGACACCGTTCGAACACTCCTGGCTTGGGGCAATAACATGGGTAAGTTCGATCCATCCTGCTGACTCATTGCGATAGGGCAAGCCTACCCGGAAAGCTTCTACAAAACGGGAACAAAAAGGCGCCCATCTAAATGTAAACAAATTCGCAATCACCTAATGATAAGATGCTTATCTGAGCTATTTTGCGCTTGGCTTTTTATTCCTCTTTCCACAGACCAGTGCCATTATCTGTGGCTGGTACACCAGCCAGCTGCTCTATCTTTATCGTCGCACCCAGCCGTTTGATCATCCGTCCCGCTGCGTCCCTTCCCAGCTGCTTTATGCGGCGGCTGAGCAGCGTAAACTTTCCGCCCGTCATTGCGAGGCACTGGCGCAGTACTTTGGGTTGCGCTCCAGCGGAAGCCTTACAGCACCGTATCCTAATCCACCGATCACGGATGGATCTTCGGTGGCGGGAAAGCAGCAGCATGGAAATTCTCTGGTACAGCTGTTTGCACCGTTCATCCCTCGTGATGGGCAAGACTTTGTGGACTACACCGACAGACATCGGGGTGAGGTGCAGCGTTTCGTTTTTCAAGTAAACAACGAAACAAAACCGCACGAGGAGTTTGTCTCGCAGCGTAGCACTGAACCGGTGGCGGACGTACCAACGAAGCCCGTGGAACAGCCGGAAACGGTCGAAGGGGCTTTCAAACACTTGGTCTCGGTGCTGGGAGAGATTGAGTATCAGCTAGGCTGCCGGAATCTGGAGCTGGGCGAGTATGCTTCAGCCGTTTCCCATCTGAAGCTGGGCACGAGCCATCAGCACGCGGGGGCCGCGTTCAATCTCGGCATCTGCTACGAGCAGGGCTACGGCATCCCGAAGGACATGGCTATGGTGAGTAATGATGCTCCTAATAATGGTTAATTTATTTTATTATAATACACCCCACAATGTACTGTGTCGTTTGTAGGCCTTGGAATGCTACCAGCTGGCAGCGAAGCAGGGACACCCGCAAGCGATCTACAACGTTGGCGTCTTTCATGCACGCGGTTTTGCTGGTTTGCGTCCGAGTCGCTCGATGGCGAAGAAGTATTTCCTTGCCGCCGCCGAACTAGGGCTGCAGGATGCAATTGTCGCTCTCGGACCAAAGTATCGTGCCAGTCGGCGGGAATCGTTGGCCAGTGGCCAACAGCATGACAGCGGCTACGGGCTGCCATCGTTCCAGTTTGCACTCGAGAACGTTGACCAGTTCCACGCGGTAAAGCACAACGGTGAGCGGCCAAATGTACAGCTACAGCTTGTAGCATCCAGAGGATAGAGGAGCCCGGGGGTGCAGTCTTTGGCGGCCGCCACGTACGATCTTTGCTAGATTAGTACCTGTTTCCTGTGTTTTCTTCTCGGTTTTTTTTACGTTCCTGAGTTTTGTTTTTTTCTCTTTATCTTTATCCACTCATCATAGACGGTTCAGGTTCGTTTCCCTTACAGTATTGCAAGTAAGCTGACCGTAGATGAACAAGCAATGTGTCAACCAATTTAAGCTTGTTTTTCGATGTCCAATGCTGTTGCAATTTCTAGTGGCAGCAAACGCAAACCGTTGGTGCGTAAAGATTTATTTGTGGTGTTTGGGTTTTGGATTTTGGTGTTACCGTTGGATCAGAGATCGTCATAAAAAAACAAAACATACGTTTGAGATGATTCAAACAATTTAAACCTGTTTTTTTGCCATGGTTATGCTTAAAATGTGTGATTTTATGTAAAATTACTACAGAAACTGAAACCAATAAAGGTGCGTTGTTAGCGTCGAAAAGTTCAGATCATCTGTGTATATATTACAACAAAAAAATCCAATTCCGTTTGATCAGTAATGTTTTTGGTAATTTAATTATATCCCATCCAATTCACTTCTTATAAAGGCGTCATATTGTGCGAAAATGGTAACAAAAGTAGAGGGAGAGAAAAGAAAAGCGTTCTCATCCACGATCGCATCACTAAACCAATTTGTTCCCGGTGTAATGAAGTGTGCTTCGAACGGAAACAGCAACCATACGCTGCTCTTATCAACCGTTCATTACCAATCATGCTCACTCGCGTAGCTACTCAGCTGGCCCTTTTTCAAAAACTTCCGCTATATAAAAGACCAAATCATCTCACCGCCACGTGACGGATGACCACACTAGGGTTGGGTTGGGTGGTATGCGCTTTTCCCCTCCCGGAGGCCCGGAAAAAGTTATGACACCACTCACCACAAACACACAGACGCCCTATAGACCCTATGGCCGGATATCAATAAAGTTGGCCTCAGCTCCTCCCCCCCCCCCCTTCCCGGGGTACGATGTGTTGCTCCTTATCTTCACGCTGCTTTTAGTTGCCTTTTTTCGGTGGATTTATGTTGTTTTGTGCCTGTCTTCCCCAGGCACGTCCACTCGGCCGTGCACGTTTCGGAAACGTTTCTTCCACTCCTGCACGCGTTAAACTTTGACCAAAAAGTTTCCATCCTCTAAATCCACCATCCAAGAAGACATCAAGAGGGCGCAGCCCAGCAAACATGCAAACCACGTGCAGGAAATTAGCCACCGGAAGCACCATTCCTCCAAAGTAACGTAAAAGCAGAAGTAGGGGAGACAAACCGAGCCGACAAACGAAAAAGTTTACAATCATCTTAAACTTTTTATTTATCTTCTTCTCATATTACAACAAACACATCCTTCGAAGATCTCTGTACCCGTTCTGGATTGCGTGTGTGTGTGTGTATCTGTTTAAGTGTTCCTGGGAGTGTATTATGTAGGTGTGTGTTCAGTTTTTTGCTCTCTCGTTGCTTCACCCTCTTTTCGACCGAATTCTGGGGGGGGATTTACTTTCGTTTTGCTTTGTTCTTTCCGAGAAGGAGAGAGCGAGAGAGAGAGCATGTACTTCCGGAATTGTTTGAATCCACATCCGCAGCAACGTGCGCTCAGCCCTCATCCCCTGTGCCCGGTGCGTCATCATTTAAAGCCGCTAATCCTCCCCCCTCCACTCTGCCTGCTTCTTATCGCTGTTTGTTCACTAACGGTCCACTTATCTCAAATGCTGGTGGGAAGGTACAATACAGGCACCGCGTGCGTCACAACCGGACCGGAAGTGGAAAACAACACGGGAACTGTGGGTGTCTATGTGTTGGTTGGTTCAATGCTTTTGCGGCCACAAGAGCGGATCAAATTAACCATCATTTTAATGGAAAAATGCACTAATAATTTGTGTGTTAAAGAATCATATTGAATCCATCTGCTAAAGCAAGGCAGGATCTCGACAGGAGGGTGAGACACTAACATTTCGTTTCTGTTACAGATTAGTTGTTATGTGCGCGTGTTTCAAATGGATATTACTTGCATTTTGTACCATTCGTTTCCATCACTCGTAACGTTTCCATGGGGTTTCCCCTTTTATTTTCACCTACATTCTCTCTCTCTCTCTCTCTCTCTCTCTCTCTCTCTCTCTCTCTCTCTCTCTCTCTCTCTCTCTCTCTATTCGCTACTTTATTATATCCTAATGTAACACTTCACTTTATACACGCTCTGTTTGGCTAGTTTTTTTTATTATCCCTCCTTACACCCGGTGCTTCCGGTTAAACCGGGAACTGTTACCCTTATTCATCAACGTCTTGGGAAGATTAGATTCAAACCAAAAAAAAAAGAAAAAGAAAATAAATCAGAAGACAGC
>KI921676.1:5594-16906 GCA_000473525.2 Anopheles melas
CGCTCCTCCACTGAAGCCGGGTGACTGTTGATTAGCCAAACTTGACTTCCGATTCACATGCGTCTCTAATTCGTCACTATAACCGAATTGTTGTACAAGTCTTGAACTCGACATACAACTTCTACTAACTACAGTTAGTCTAATAAGTTACCATACAAAATAATTATTTTAACCTTATTTTGTATGTATAATTGAACCAAATTTGCCACAAAATGTACTGTCATCTTTAACCCTGCATGTCATATTTCAAAACAAAAACTCCAAGCAATCACTCCTCAAAGTTAATTTAGATTAGCTTCTACCTGCCGTTCAACGCTATCATTTCACCGAAGCACGTTTTTAATTCTTAACAACTATGAAATTGTGTCAGACACGACCCAGCTCAGTACAATTACCAAAACGATGACGGGGTAGAAGGGTGCTCCAGCAGAAATGCTCTAAATTGACCCATTCACTCCATAATCCAGGTTCCGGGTTCCGGGTGTGACACTTTGCAACGGCAGCCATCTGCAGTTCTGGCACTGCTTGATGAATAATAAATAATGCACAATTCGCTTCGAGCTCTCGCGTTCCAGTGCCCGTCTGCTGGACCAACGTTGACCGCAATGCGCACCGATTTTCGGCCACTATCGAAGCTTTCCATGCAGTTCCAAGCACAACCTTTCCCTGGTTTCTCCCTTCACTTTCCTATTCCTCGCCAGAAGAAGAGGGCCGCTGATTCATTGAAACCTTATGCTCGACCGCCCAAAGCCTTCGTCGAGTGGTGACATGTGACGCGAGACTAGACGTTAGATATTCATAAAGCTGTGAAATAATTCACCGTACGTGAGACTGGCACAGTTACCACCATCACACCATGGTCCCTCGGTACGGGCAAATGTAGTTTAAAATTGCACGTTCGCTAACCCAAAGCGAATGCCGTCAACGGACCAGTCAAAATGCAATCGGTAGGATATGCTGGCGTGCATAAATAAATCACTAGCTCGTAAATCAGATTTATGGCCATAATTAATAGAATTACTGGGATGACTTCGTGTGGACTCTTTGGTTCTGATTCGACTAGCGAAACGTGAAACAAACTGCCTGCAAAATTCGATCATCGAAAAGAGTTAGTGATAATTATAACACCACTTGTGGTAACATTCGACACATCTGTACATCGGGTACGAAAGGTACTAGGTTGCTGTATTTTATATTTGGAGCAAAATAATTAAGATGATCGAATACCTAACGTAACATTTATGTCTTAAGGCAAAACAGGTGAACCTTAGACAGAGCTTTGCTCTGACCTTTCACACTACCGAACCGTTGTGTTAGCAATAAGAATAACATCCAAACATGACTGTATACCTACACTTTTCCAACGAACAGGGCACATCCCATCTGCACTCCATGACTTCGAAGTATTTGTGCAAAAATAATGCCCAGCAGCATCAAAGAATTGCCTGACAACGGACCGACTTTTCAGAGCTGCTTTGTGGAATTGCCCACTTCCATGGGCGCAATGGTGGAATGGTCAACGGTTGAATAGCAGACCGCTGGGTGGTAGTTAGCTACCACCATTACGGTACGCTTCTGATGGTTTCCAACGACAGCCTCTCTCGTTATCGCTTCGTTTGGTTAAATTCCACCGAACAAGAGGGCAGCCCTGTTGCCATTTGCCGGCTGACCGATGAAATCGTAATGATGATTTCGGCAAATTTCATTTCACCTTTTTGCGAATGAATGCTACGATACGGTGCAGACTGATAAACACTAATGGTTGCAGGATATTTGACCTGGAGATTGATATTTGATAGGCAAATTACAATTGTAAGTGACGGTGTTATCATACAAGTTTGTGTATTTTACACAGCAACGTCGAAAATTTAATGATAAGCATTCGTTGAAGCACTCATTGTCCTTTTTGTAGCGACTGCTGTACTGTACTAACAATCATTGAAACAGCCTCGTCATATCATATCAACGAGATGGCTAATTATAACAGACAGAAACAGTGAAACGCTGTTCCGGGAAGGATGGAATCGCAATCATTACTACAGCAAGACTGTGTACAATAATACATTTGTCACTGGCTTTACGTGGAATTAATTAAAATGTTTGATGGTATGCATTTAATTCGCGGAAACGTTGCGAATGCAATGCATCGTTTGATAGATTTGAACATACCTTTACGCTCGATGATTAGGTAGAACCTTGATTTTCAATATACCCAGTTTTGTTTAGAACAATGAGTTGTATTAATGTTTCTAAAATATTTAAGAGAATCGAGATTAGTTAGAGACGATAAAAGCTTATTTCAAGCTTGTTATGCTCATTTCATCCGACAATGTATACAGTGTGTAATACAAGGCAATCCTATTACAGAAACTTTACTTGTTCATTTCTCTGTGATCTTATGGAAGGATAGCGGGAAGTATATCCTCATCATGCTTCACCGACAGGTGGAAAAGTTTTAATTGAAATCAATTCTTTTCCACATTCTCACTACAAACAAATCCGTTTAGTGATCTCAGGGCAAGTCTCAGCTTTCTCGAATGGTTTCCCTTGATTTATGTGCTTAAGTGCACCTCTATTAAAATGTGAGATTATTTAACATTGGTATATTATCTCGTATATTGTCTTATTAACTTTTCTATGTTGACGCTCTTAACAATCCACGTTTTGACATGATGAAGGTTACTTCACCCTAATATAGATGCAGTCCATCGCGAACGTAATAAGAGCTGCACACAAAAATCATCCACCATCGCACCATTGTAATTTCAATCATGTTCCAGCCAGAGGGCAAACTTTTACCCTTCAGACGATAAATGAACAGCGTGCAGAAAGTGAACATCGCATCAGCTCAAGAGCGCACTGTTCCGTTTGGATTTATTTTTTCCACCTTAAAAATGCTCGTAACCAACCTTCGCTCCTTTGGCGCTCTCTCTCTCTCTCTCCTTCTCCCGCTAGATACGACCAACGAATGCAAATGAGTTGGTCACCGAGGAGAGAGAGAAAGTTACGCCACGTTCTTAATCGACGTTATTACCCGTGCCACTGGAGTTCTAACACAAGACAAATAAAAGCGGTACCAACTTTTACGAAAACTTGTAGACCACCCGACTCTCACTCTCCCTTTCTTTCTCTCTATCTCTCTGAACAAAAAAAAAAAACATAAGTGTGAGCTTGAAAAACGACGCACGTCAAAATGGTGAAACTTTTCCTGCTTACGTTCCCAGCCTCACCACTCTGAACTGAACCGAACAGGGACTAGCAGAATACGATCGCTGGTAGTAAATGTTAGTACGCTTTGTCTTTATCTCTCAGTCACTTCATAGGTATGGATGCGCTCAAGTGCTCAAGTGCAGACGGCGGCGAGTTCCCAAAAGCGAGCAAATCTTGTATGCAGAACACTCCGTTTTACTGTTGGTTGGAAAATTAGTTTAATCATAAACGTGAAACTTTTATCAAACGGTTTCCACTTTCCATGCTCCATTTTTCTTCACTCGCCCAGTTACTCTATGCTTTGAAGTTGTGCTAGATACGTCGAATCCAGTGGGAGAGAAATCGGGATCGATTCAAAGTCTTCAAGGTTCGATCGGTTGTCGAAGTTTGATTTGGCCATCCATGGCTCTATCCCATCGTCAGTCAGGTCAAAGGACAACTTAAACATAACCATTGCAGATGGGATTTCTTCTTATTTCTTATTCCCTCTCATGATTCGCTCCCCCGCGCTCGTGGCCTTTCCATATCACTTCCACCCAGTTCCACGCACAGTAGACGAACTTTTCAAACCATCCGCTCCAAAAATAGTCATCCCGGGTTTGAACTATCCGCAGCATTTTCGTCATTGTTAGCGTTTGCTAAAGCTCCCTTACAGAATAGGGACAACGGTGGCACCATAAAACGGCTATGATTGCATTGTGGTGAGTGGTGACAAACTTGGCCCGGCTTGTGGCGGTGCCTGATTGGGATTATTGTGTTTCACTTGCCACACTTTTGTCCCGTGCTTGCTGTGTACAATTTGGCAACGGCAATGGTAACAATTTTCATTTCAAAAACCAAAGCACCAAATGATCTGACGAGTAGCGTCACCGAGCAGATGTAATAATTGTTTTAGGAAACATACTTTTCAACACAAACAAAAACACAAAAAAAAACAATTCAACCATACCTTGGTATACCCCCACAGCCCTGCTAACCATCTCCATGCGCAAAAGGGAAGAGAAAGTTTTCCCATTTCGATTATATCTGTCCCATCGTTGGGGAATTACCGTGATGGAGACTTACCGAATTGATCCCCGACGTTGCTACCTAATCATTATTAGCAAAGTAACGAAAACCATTATCTAAGTTTTTGCGTAGAAATATCGCAGCCAGCAGCAGTAGTAGGGCAAAAGAAATGGATCCTGCTGCTCTAATTTGCTTTAATGAAATGAGCATCATTTGAATGATAGCTGCTAAGTTTGGCAAGCTTCAACAACGAATAGACGCTGGCCAGTTGCTTGCCAGTTTATGCAAATTTTGCCACTTTAGATAGCTGTTGTCATTCATTGTGTATTGCCTTAGAGATCTACCAAAGAGTCTAGTGGTGTTAATTTAAATCATTGCTAAGCTTTCACTGCTAAAAGAATAAGTTTTAATACAGCATCTTATCAAACAGTCGCTTTTAATTTGCTTGCAAAGCTGAGACTTCCACAGTGCAGAACATGCCCGGCAGCAACCTTACAAACCAAGAGGAAGAAAAACGTATCTCTAGCTAGTGTGAATATCATCCTTATACGCATCCATTTGCCAAGGGAAGGTAAAATTGAATTAACTTTTAGACGTGTGCGGCCAAGTGACAAATAGCTAGAGCACGATTCTTCCCAGCACCTGCTGCTAGAGTACCTGGTGTCAAGGCGTCCAACAGTAGTTGGGTTGGGTGATGATTATTGACACGGAACTTCTACTACCTTGCCCCCAAGAACTCTGCTCGATAAACTCGGCTGCTGCTGCTGCTGCTGAGCAAATGGACCGAAGATACACACTGACGCCTCGAACTTTGAATGAAGATTGATGGAGCCGAGCAGAGCGTGTTGGGAAGAATGGTGTGAAAGTTATTTGAATATTTATTCATTTTGCTTTCTTTCCCGATTTCTTCTAGCTCATGAATCTTAGAAACTTCGCTCAGGTGTTGCCATATTGGCCACCGTTTCGGGCCAAAAGGGAAGAAAGGAGATTACCACGACCGTTCGGTTGGAGATTTCTAATAACAAACGCAAATGAATCTTGACCTCAATCTTGCACACACTTTGCTACCAATCTCTGCTTGTCATTCGTTTGCAGCCACCAGTCCGTTTAGATGCAGTTGCAATTGCTATATACAGTAGTATAAATAAGCTTATGAACTTATTTATAAGTTTAGGAATTCCATTTTGAACCTCAAGCTGTATTTTTTTATTAAATTTGCAATAAATATTAATTAACAACATCATAAATTAGTCCCACCTTTACCTGGCCTGATTAACACAATCAAGATTAATGCTAATTGTAATTCATTCTAACGTAAAGATGCACTCATTTCCCAATTTCAATAAGTTTTCGCGCTTACGATCACGTTGCTAGGGTCTAAATTGCTCTCTTTAATAGCCGCTCTGTCGGCATAACTCATCACGACCGGTCTCATAAAAGTATCAATTCTGCTGCTTCCAGCTAAGATGGATGCAGGAAGCTTTTAACAAACAATAAATCTTTCAGTATCTAATTTTAAACCTCACAATGAGTAGCAATCTCTTTCTCCCTCTCTGTCTCTCTCTCTCTCTCTCTCTCTCTCTCTCTCTCTATCTCTCTCTCTCGCTCTGTTGGCAAGCCGCTTCAGAACAGATGTAAGGTTTTGCAGCGATGAATATTTTCATCCCACGAAGCAAATTTCCAGCCTCCTCGTGGGACGGATTGTGAAAACAAGGAAAACAGGTTAAACGAGAAAATATTAAATCTACATTTTTCCTCTCTCGCCGACAGAACGTTTCGACTGGGCGAATAAAACGCTCGTGCTGTGGGAAGCTGCGCTTGTCAAGGCTGTTTGTCTTGCATGATTGCTCAATCGGTTGCGGTTACGTTTCATCTGTTTAATCACAATCGCTCTAATCCCTCTCCCTCGCCGGTTGTTTGTATTCTCTCTCTCTCTCTCTCTTCTAAGCCAGCATATCGTCTAATCGCTAAGCGCGGTTCATTCGTCGACTGTTCTCAGTGCGACAGCTATCCGAAGGATAACGTTGCCCAAACGCCGTTCGTTGGCCACTTCAATATACTCTCATATTTAGCCTTATGGTGGCATTTTCGCTTTGTTTATAAATAGACAAAATCAATTTCGGGTGGTTAGCCACTTTGCCCGACTTCGTTCGTTTGTTTCGTCGCTGATGCTCGGTTTTTCGGCAGGCAAGTCATGAGGTTATCACAAAAATAAGCGTGGTCAACAACTCCAATCAATGCATTTAAATCATGACACAAACAATCGAAGGATTAAGCACCTAATGAGTTAAATAATATTTCGCCATCTTTTAAGACATTTATTGGACTATTTTTATAAGAGTATTTTATTAAACAAAGATTGTAAATAAAGATTCTAGCTTTGTTTTCTCGTTCACCTACTAAACCGCAACGAGAAAGACACTTCAACCCCGCTGCCTAACCCTAGTGCGCAATCGTAACGAAGATCTTCGTCGCGATCATGGTAATGCGCGCGCGCATACGCACATTCGCTTGTTTGCTTGTCGCGGACGCTACCGTGCAGGAAAATCTAGTCCCGTCTTGCCCCCCCCCCCCCTCAAGAACACCCTGCCAGCCAGCAGCCGGGTATGATTTTAACGGCTTCGGTGAGTTTGTCGGTCAACTGCACGGCGGTCGACCAAAAATAGCTCAGTCTAAACGATCGCTGCCACTCGAAAAGACATCTCCCGTGTGCTTTGTTTGCGTTTCTGTTCCTTCTGGTTAGTAGTTTGGTTAGATTTTCCATTTTGCCGTTTTCATTTTGCGCCCAATTATTGTTCCCATTGTCGGTGTGTCGGTGTGAACCCATCGGGTAATGATGCAGTAGTTTAAATTTACATTCCGCATCATCCATTCGTTCGCATTTTTTGTTTTTGATTGTGTACCAGAAAAACAGCACAGTTTTCATCAACAGTATCGTAAATGAAAAACAACCGATCTGACCGTCTGATGGCGACGCAAGAATGAAAGAAAATTCCGCCAATTGGTTAATTAATCGTGACGATTGTTTCGCGTGATCGTGTACTTTGTGCTCGTGGGTTTGCAGTGAGGTTTCGTGTGTCAATCTTTCCATCTCCCTCTGTTTTTCACTCTTTTTCTTTTCTTTCTCTCTCTCTCTCTCTCTCTCTTTTTCTTTTCTTCCTACTTTTGGGTTGTGTTTGCTGTGCGCAGAGTTTAAGCTACGTGGTGAAATATGGGGGGCGTACAGTCGGCCAACGATGGCCGGGAAACTCAAACATCCGACAGGGAGTCTTCGCACATGTCCAACCACACGCCCCCGAGCGTGCCCGTTCCGGAAAGCGTGGCCGCACTGAAAACAAATGACGAATTACACGATGCCACAATCCCGCCACAAGAACAGGATGACCCTGAGCCGGTCGGCGACGATGCACAACGCTCAGCGCACGATAGTGATGCTGCGGCCGAAAGTGACGATAGTATGTCGGAAAAATGTCAAGCACGCAAGATGACCGTCGAGTTGGCTAATTTCCGACGTGACCTACAGCAGAAGCGACAGCTGCACCAGTCCAAGCTGGTGGCGGTAAAGGACGAGCTGGAGCATCTGCGCAAAGCGCTGGCAGAGGAGAAGCGACGCAACCGGGCACTAATCAAGTACGTCCAGCAGCAAGAGCTGCAGCTGACAAAGCAAGCGAACGACGGAGAGGGCGCTGAAGAAACCTCAGCGTGTGGTGCCGTGAGACGCGAAGCGCTGCAGATCGTAGCGAGCGGTGAGAATGCACCGCTGGAGCCGGCCGAACGAGTGAACGCGGAAGCTGCGGAGGATGAACGACACGATCAGAGTTCATCGGCCGGCGGACAAAGCGTCGAGCGGGCGGACGACGAGCGGTTAGCGTTGAAGCGAGAGCTGGCTGAGTCACAGCACGCGCTACAGTGCACCACCGGTGAGCTGCTCGAGCTGCGCCACGAGCTGGCTCAGTTGAGAACGCAGCTTCGCGCGCAACAGGACGAAGCCGAGGCGGAGAGTTCGCGACAGTGCGGCGCAGCACGGACACTGAAAGCGGAACTGGCCGAGACGCAGTTCCGGCTGCAGATATCCCAGGCGGAGGCACTGTCGCTACAGACCGATGTCGACCAGCTGCGCAATCAGGTGAAATCGCTCAAGGACGTGATCAAGGCGGGAAAGGAGATTATCGCTATTCGGGAGGATCAAGTTGAGCAGGTAAGGTGTAGCGTTTGGTGTTTATTAGTCGTTAAGTTACTCTTGCATCAAGTGAAATCTGTAAACATACTGAGTATTCGGAGAGATGTGATCAAGTTCAACTAAAGCATAAACGTCATGTCCAACCAATCACCACGTCATCATACAAAGCGAGCATACCACGCGGCATTAAACCAGTCACTGCAAGTTCGCGCCAAACATTTATGCGGCAGGTGTGGAAGATGTGTTTTACTTGCCCAGTATGTAGACACTATGCTTCTGCATCGCGACGCCCAAACATACAGTGCCAAACACACGCCACATGGCAATGTGAAGGTCGCGCGTCTCCCTCTCTCTCACGGCACACCACTCTCGCCCTTTTCGTTCCCAACGGGTTGCTAATTATCCGGTCACTCGCTTGCGTCGCGGGATGGGGTTCAGGTGATCTTACTCGCGCGCTCACGCTTGCCCAACACATGATCTATGGACGCATTGATCTTCGTGCGGGCGCTCGCGAGAGACGCCGGCTGACCTTTGCTGAGGCGGGGGATGGTTTTGTTGCCGTAAATGGGCATGAATGAACGTTTCGCGTGCGCGTTCGAGCCACAATTTGCCGGAAGAATGAATGGGCAAATGGGAGAAGCACGACAATATGCCGTTGGACAAGGTTCATAAAGACACGCGGAAGGGCAGGTTTGGGAAGCCTAAAGCCGTTGGAGCAATGAAACAATGATTTTGGATCGTTGTTGCTTGTTGTTTTTGATTTTGTCCCAATACGTTATGATGCTATGCTTTAGTTTATCATGTTTCTCGTTCGCAAAATAACTACAAAGTTAGGTTCAGAGTAGTAGTCATGATCTAAATTTGTTACATTATCAGCGTCTGTTTCAATCGTATGACTCATGCACATAATATATTGCAATTTGACTCAACAAGCCTTGATGAAGTGGTTCAATTTCACAATTATTACACTAGAATAGTCTTGATTAACGGGAACTGTGTGCAATCAACACACAAACAATTCTCGATGACTCACAAACAATAACAAGAATATTTGCCCTCTCTCTCTCTCCCACGTTCAGCTGAAAGGAAAACTACGCCAGATAGAGGACACACTGCAGGAGCGCGAGCTGCAAATTATGTCCGACGATTTGCGTCGGGAGTATGATCGACAGCTGACAAACATTCGCAACCTAAGAGATCTGTACGAGGAGCGCGAACGTGTCTCGAGAATGGAGCGCGACAATTTGGTCCGCCAGTTGGACCTGAAGAAGAACGAACTAGCGACCGAGCAGGAAAAGTAAGTAAGGCGGCCCCACGGAGACACCCACAGACACAATGTCTGTCTCGCCCGCGATGAGATGTGTGCCAAGCGGAATGGAATGGATCGGAAAATATTACTACGCCATACTCACCCGCCGTACGCCGTCGTGTGTGCGCGGCGAGATGTGGATATTTTTATTTCCTCGCACAAATATGCCATTCCGCTTTATTGCGCTTTTGTCTACAACTGGGGCTGGGCGTTCGGCGACAGAGACAGTTTTTCTTTTTTTCTCTTTCTTGACACGAATGATTTGTGGTGCATCTTGCTTTCAACATTTCGTGCATTTGTCGTTGCAGAAATAAGAACCTGGAAGCGTTGGTAGAAAGCTTGCAGACGGATCTGACCCGGCTTCGGACGGAGCTGGAGCAGACGCAGGATAAGTTGGCCCAATCGCAGGCCGAATCGAAGCAGCTGCAGCTCGAGATGGGAGTTGTAAATCAGTTCATTTCAAAGTTCCTGCTCGGCATGAGCCGCAAACCTACCGCAAGCGACATCAACATCGACAAGCTGGCAGCCGTGCTGGAAGAAAACCGAGATCTGTTAATCGAGATGACTAAGGACGAGGCGGAAACCATCGATACGGGAGCGTTCCTGCCGCGTGCCCTTTACGACCTAATCACGGAAGTGGACGAAGCGAACGAGCTGCCGCCCGGTAACGATGGCAAGGAAGAGGATGGGGCCGAGGCTAGCGGCGAGGACGAGTTCACTGATGTGCAGAAGGCATCGCCGGAACAGATTGCTGACAAGTTGCCAAAAGTCTGGCGGGTGCTGATTGAGCTCGTGAACCATCAGGAACGAGCCCAGCCGGTCCCGTTTGTGGTAAGCGCACCTTTTCACACACATTCACACACACACACATGTCATGCGAAGGATAACGATGAAGATGATGCCATGGATTTTGATACCATTTTCCAGGAAGGCGGCGAGAGCGAGGAATGTCTCAAGTCGGTACAGACGCGCAACGGACCGAAAACGGTCGTTAGTGTTAGCAAGACGTACATCAAACTTAAGGATTTAATATTGGAGAAGAAATCGCTCAAGAAGGAAACTAACCGACTGCGGACGTTAAATTCGCATCTCGAGCGAAGGCTCGATTCGCAGGAGAAGCGTTTGAGTGCTGTGAGTTTGGAGCTGACAAAAACATGGCATCTGGTGGGGAAAATGCAAGTAAGTTCTATGGAAATCTGTACACTTTAACAAACATTAGTTTAGTAACAAATCGTGAGCAAATATCCCAATATCACTCATGCTTCCTTTCTCTGTGCCGTTTCAAATTAGCGCCAGCATCGTCAGCTACACACTCAGGAGCAAATTCTACGCTATCATCTGCAACAAAAGCGCCGACTGCTCAGCGAACTCAAGGAAGAGCTCGAGTACTGTCGTTTGAAGTGGTCGGCTGCGCGTGAGAAAAACATCGAATCCGAGGGCCAGTGGAAGTCCCTTAAAGCCGACTTTGCCGCCCGTCGAAAGCAGGACTCGCTCAACAACTCAGGCGAAAGTGGCTACAGCGACGAGCAGCCGTCCGACGAGGAGGATACGCACGTGAATCGGAAGTCAAGTTTGGCTAATCAACCCGGCTTCAGTGGAGGAGCG
>AXCO02009445.1:0-12258 GCA_000473525.2 Anopheles melas
CCTCCTGCTTAATCCTGCACCTCTCGGTACGGCACCTCCGAGGTGATGGTAAAGTTCTGGAAATAGTGGTTCAGAAACTCGAACGTGGGCCGCTTGTCCGGTATCGCGTCCCAGCACTTGAGCATCAGGCTGTAGATGTCGTCCGGCAGGTGGTGGGCGGTCGGCTTCGGCATCCGGTAGCCCCGCTCGATCTGCTCGATCACCTCCCGGCTGTGCATGCCCGGGTACGGCACCTGCCCGTACGTGAACAGCTCCATCAGCAGGATGCCGTACGACCAGACGTCCGACTTGATCGAGAACTTGCCGTACACGATCGCCTCCGGTGCGGTCCACTTGACCGGGAAGCGCGAACCCTGCTTCGGGCAGTACTCGTCGTCCGCTATCACGCGCGCCAGCCCGAAATCACAGATCTTTGCCACGTTGTTCTCGCCGATCAGCACGTTCCGGGCGGCCAGATCGCGATGGATCAGCTGCTTCAGCTCGAGGTACTCCATGCCGGACGCGACCTGGGCCGCGATGTAGATCAGATCCTCGAACTGCAGGAACTGGCCGTCGCCGGTGCGCAGGAAGTCGAGCAGGCTGCCCTTCGACATGTACTCCTGCACGATGTAGATCGGTTCCTCCTTCGAGCAGACGGCGTACAGCGCCACCAGCCGGCTGTGGCGGAACTTCTTCATGATGGCCGCCTCCTGCAGGAAGGCCTGCGTCGACATGGTGCCCTCGCGCAGCGTTTTCACCGCCACCTCGATGTTGTTCCGCCACTTGCCGTAGTACACCTCGCCGAAGTTGCCGTGGCCGAGCTTGCGAATTAGCTGGATCTCGTTCCGGTTGATTTCCCACTTGTCGCGCAGTTCCGGCCCGAGGTCCCACACCTGTGGCTGGGGCTTGGGACAGGGACTGGACAGCACGTGACACAGGCCAAGGGCATTCTCTGTGAGGGGGGGGGGGGGGGAAACAGAGGAAAAAATATCATTAAAAAAAACCGTAGCAAAAGTTCGCTCCAGCTGCCGCACACTCACTTGAATATGCCATCACGAGGGCCGGGAGCGACGGGAACGTTTGATTCGTTGCAATGTAGTAGCCTCCATTGTCCAGTGGTTTGATCTTGTAGTGCTTCACGTGGTAACCGCGGCTTTCCTCCCAGTCTTTCACGGAGAGCGAAAACCCGTTCGGATTGTGCTCGGACGGACGGACCAGGAAGGTGCCGCGTGGGTTCTCGTTCGCCAGCAGCAGCTTGTCGGCCTCTTTCCGTGAGACATTTTCAAAGAACCAGCTGCCAAAGACAGGAAAGTAGACGTCATTTTCATTATTTATTTGATGCCAAATTGAGAGATAGAAGGTGATACACACTCTTCACTGTTAACGCTGCGATCCTCGGCGACGAAGTTCCACGGGATGAGCCCTTCCTGGCGCGTTTTCAGATGCACGACGCGCCACCAGTCGGATTCTGTATCGTCCAGCACCTCCATCCGGTCGCCCTTGACGAAGCTGACGTCCGTTTCCTCGCGGGCATTGTAGTTGTAGAGTGCGACCACTATCCTTCGTGTGTTATGACCGGGTAGAACTAAAAAGAGCAAAACATGTAAAGCAAAAATTAAACAACAGACGACAAAGCAACACCCATACCCGGAAGAGTTTATGTATTCCCAGTGGATGTTTTCATTTTAAGCAAAACAATAAATACTCTTGCGTTGTGCGTACTCCCAGTTTTCTAATGAGCCGGCCAGCCGGTTTACGGGATCATAATCGCAAACAATATTGTACACGCTCACGCAGTTTTTTGCCTGACACATCACATCATGCATCTCCTTCTGCTGGTGTGACCCCCGGGGTATGGGGAGGTATATCAAGAACATAAGAAAGCGATAAGCAGGCCAAAGCTGGTGCTGATCCGAAACCGTTAGCTACCCGCGATTCGGTCCGTAAACACAAGCGCACACTGCCCCTGATGTAATCACCCATCAGCATCATCATCCACAATAGAGCCGCTGGCTGGCTGCTGGCTTCAATGGCAAGCGTGGAGTCGAGAGCGCAGCCAATAGATAAGGGGCGGCGGCCGTTCGCCGCGACTCGCTGCACAAGCGGCACACACGGACGGACGAAATCGAACACCGGGAACAGGGCAAGGCAGGAGCGTTAACGCTCTGTAAATTCCACTTCAAAACAGTGGCAAACAACAAAAGATCGGTGTTGGTGGCCGTTTCGTTGTCTTGCGCGGGGCGCGCGCATGAGGAGCATTGGATTTTGAACGTCGATAGCGCCAATTTGCGCCACTGGAAGGCGCAAAGACACAGGAAGCACTCATTAGGCGCTGGAGAGATGATGATAGTGGACGCATCGAACACAAGATTTTGATTGCATTCAGTCCAAGCACCTGCAGTGTGTTGAAGAAGCGTCATCAAACTTGAAGTTCCTAGAAACATTGACAAAGGGCCAGACGACGTCGTATCTGAAAATCCTGCCCAGATTAACATTTGCTGAAGCACTTCAATGTGGAGATGGGAAATTCTGATTCGGATTCATGACTCTTAGTAAATCTTCTGAAATGAATGAACAAATCTGAATCGCCAACTTTGAGATTTATGAATCTCCATAGAATCATGAATAAATAAAGATTCGTGAACTGATGAACTCAAAGAATCATGAATCTCTAAGTATTCCTGTGCCTCTGAAGCTTCAAAAATCTCTGAAGTTCACCATGAAATGATTTATAGAGACTAGATATTCATGAAAATATCTATAGAGGTTCTCTTTAATTTAATAAATCTATAAAGATTCAAGAATCTGAGATTCTGAGGTTATTCATTTTTTTGAATATCTCTAATGATTCATGAATCATCAGATATTCATAAACATTTGGAGATTCATGATTTTTTGGAAATTCAGTAATCATCAGATATGAATCTTTAGCGATTCATGAATAATTGGAGATTCAACTATATATTCGAATCACTAATCGCTGAAGATGTCTGAATGAATCACAACACTACACTTCCATGGAGTCCCAAACCTTATTGGAGCGCCAAACCATCCCCAACTCAGCTTCCCCCAACAGAGCACTTACGTGGTGTCGTCCGGGGCCGTATGATGTCCACGCCACCCTTCGGATGCTTTATGAGCTGGCCCCGGTTCGGGTCGGGCGTGTACCGCGAATCGATCGAGCCGCCATTGTTGTGCTTCGGGCCGCCGGACAGGTTCGAGTTGAAGCTGCTGTCGCCCTTCTTGTAGCCGCCGGGATAGGCAAGCGCTAGTTCCTGGTCCTGTCGCTTGCTGCAACATTTATTGCCCATCGTTGCACGCACAGGAACAGCGGAGGGCAGGAACGGAGTTAGGGAAAAACGAAGCGAAACGATACTGCGCGATACGGCGCACGTTATCTGGAGTTTTTGCTGAGGTTTTTACTGGTCCACTTCACGGTGAAACTCAGATGGCGCCGCAAGCCTTTCTCACACACACACACACACTCGGTGTGTATCAGCTATCGATGGTTGTTTGAGATGCTGGTCGTGTTGCTGCTGCTTGTTTTCACGTCCGGCTGCCGGTTCGTGAACACGGGTAGTAGCCCGGTACCGGTGCAAACGCGGCCGAAACGCACGGACAGGATGATGCTGGCGAGGGCAACCGCGAGCCGGCCGATACTGACGATGACAACAACAACCGACGTGAACGTGCGATGCTCGTTGAAGGAATCCACATTTGGGGGGAAAGGATAATCAACCGATGCAACGTGGTAACCAGTGTGCGCAGGTTCTTGGACAAATGGACAAGAGGACGGTTGATGTTTGGTGCCTTTTTTGTGTGTATGCGCGGTTGGTCTTCGTTTTTTTCCGAGTTAATAAATGGATTCTAATTTCTTCTCTCCGTAGCTTGTATCTCCTCTCGTTGAACTAATAGCCTCTTCACATGGTACACACACCAGCACAGCTATTCCTTTTCTCTCACCGTCAGCCGTGTAGTGGTCGTTGCAGCTGTAGTAGTATTAATCGCTGACGGTAACTTTTTTCATTAGCCAACCCAGCGAAAACGCAAAACTTTCAGCGGACAACAACAACAGCAGTCAGAACTCCTCTACACTTTATGCTGCCTTGTGGGTAAAAACACGAGTTGTCCTTTGCTTGTTCGTCGACGGCAGAACTATTCCAGCCCTGATTGGGAGGCCACTACACACAGAGTGTTTCCTCTTCCTTAAACGAACAGAATTCCTTCGGGGAAGTTTGTACCGCAGCAGCGAGTATGCAAATCGGCGAACGACAAATTGCAACGATTCTGTTTCGGTGCTGTTGCCGGTGGTGCTGTAGTTGGTCGGTTCGCTTTCGCCGTGACCAGTGCAATCATAGTGTTAGCGTGAGAGTGTGTATGAGACAGCGGGAGTTTGTGTTTTTGGGGTAGAAGTTCCCTGTTAAGGTTGGTCGCTTCACTTCACAGGATGCCGGTTGTGGATGCATCAAGAACCATACGGGGAGATGTACAGAGATGATCTGTTTTGGAGAAGGAAAAGAAGAAGAAGAAAAGAGAAATATTAGTATATAAAGCATCAGACTTTCTTAGGTTATACAAATAAAATTGAACGTTATTTCAAAGATTTCTCCCGGTAACATCTTTCTAACACAAATCCCTTTCTTGATAGCCGTTTATTGAGATTACATGCCATGCCATCATCGGAAAACGATTCACATTTCAGATGTTCCTTGATTGCAGGAGGGGTTTTTTTATGAATAAAACACACACACACACACGGACGAATCAACGCCCAACATACGAACACACCACACTATATACCCAAAGCACATTTTAAAAATGTAATGCCGTCTGGTGCCAAAACGCCCCCTTTAAAAATGAACGTCACGTCTGCGATGTGCTGCCGCGGCGGCTCCGCCACACAGTAGCGCAGCAAATCGGGAAGAGGCATCTAAAAAGCATGAGCAACATTTGCGCGATCGGTCGAGCGGAAGGGAAGAGATGTGAAGGCCCCGGCAACCACCATGCGTCGCGGATAACATTTTGTACTCCGAAGCCGGGAGCGAAGATATCACACCGCGAAATAGCGTGGTAATTTTTGCACCGCCGTCGTACCAGCGCACAACCGCAAAACACCAGCAGCAGCAGTAGTTGAAGAACATTACAGCAGTTTTGGGACGGAGGCAGTGGGTAATGTGTGGCACATATATTAAAGAATCCCACACAACAACAAGCCCCGTGGAACTGGTCTCGCGGACCGCAACCAGAAGCTAAATAAAACGACGACGAAGACGACGTGTTTCCTTCGCTTTGGGAACCATGGTTGCCACACGGTTGGGGAATTAAAAGATGCCCCCAACCAAATGGGTCTTAAAACTGTGGCTTGGAAAAGTGTGATGGTGTTTGTGGTGATAAAAAGATCTGGTAGTTTACATTTCTCTAGCATTTTAAAAACAGATTTATCATCAGATCTCGAAGGGAACTGAAGGACAGTTATACGATTTTTGCATGTAATTTCAAATGCATACGTTAACCTTCAACCAAAAGGGTCCTTCTAAATTAGCTCCAGGCAAGTCGCAAACTCCACACATCTAGAAAAGGGATGCACACACACACACACACACATGAGAAAGGGACATTAAAAACGGAAAACATATAGCGCCGCCGTATGCGAGAGTCCGTTTACCTCCGGCCGCGTGTGCAAGCCAGATGGGATTTTGAATGGTTTCAAACAACCGAGCGAAGGGATTCCCCCAACAGCAGCAGTTGATGCACATATGCACTTCGTGTGTCATTCGATCCGTCGTTGTACCGGCAGCCTTCGTCATATGCGTGCTGCATACGATTTGAAATCTGTACGAAACAAACACACAGACGAAAGCAACCGTCGGGCCACTGCACTGAGGAACGTGTACTGGGCACAGGAGGATGATGGCGCCCGTTTGAGCCCGTGCATTACCTATACTGCAGTGCGGTGCAGTGGCGCTGCGGTGCTGCGTAGAGACGGGGAGTAAGTGCTACAAACATATGCATTTTAATTATTGATAAATCCAGGAAAGAGTGTTTCCCATACCACGTGCGCTGACACCCACCTCCACAACGAATCACGGACGCCAATTCCCTCCAGGTTTTATAACTCCAGGCTTAGCAGTACCGGCCGTCACTCACCGTATGTCTCTATGTAGTGGAATTGTGACATTAATTTTTCAATGTACCCGCAGTCATACGGACGGGAACCGTAAACGGCAACTGTGGTAAATAAGATAGAAAACAGCGTAATTTTCATTTGCTCAACCTAATCATAACCTTTAGCTATTTCAGACTGCCCTCCCCTGTTAACGCTCTGAACTCTCCCCCCAAAGGTAGGATCCTTCAACAAGATCTTAATGACCTCATGGTCCTCTAGCGGATGGCGACGGGGAGCCCAATTACGGAACTCCTTGGAGGAGACGTTGACGCATGTTGTCGGTGAAGCTCTTCTGACTTTCCTACTAGAAATTCACTAACAACCAATTCAAATACAAAAATGTATCAGATGGATCCAACGCCAAGACGCCCATCACTCAGGATTTATGAATCGACACGCTACATTACGCGTCATAATTGAATGAGAGCAAAAATTTGAAGTGCTGCAGTTAAATTTCATCCCCCCATCTACGAGCAAAACTTGTCCCCAGCAAGGTCCCCAGCAATAGGTAAGTAGTCGCGTTGACAGACGGTGGTTGACGTTTCGTTACTTCCGCTCGGGGGCGCGCACACACACACACACACACAATCTCACCTCCATACGCATATTTAACATTGGAGCAGTAAAAATTAATTATTAAATTACACTTTCACGCATTTAAGCATTTGCGCAACCGGTAACAATTCCTGTCGCTACACCAGGAGCAATAATAAAATTGGCACAACGTCAATGCATAAGCAATGCCACTTAAATTTCCTCCACAGCTCTCCACACCTCATTGGCCCCCTGTGTTTGGCGATTTTGGAAGTAAACTTAATCGATTTTGCTTTCTTCTTCCTTCCGTTCTAATTGTGAGTGGTACCAGAATCGAGAGAAGTAAATGTAAATACAGGGAAAAGTAGAAGAAATGAGATAAATGACTTAAAATCGCTGGCGATACTAATAGACCTCATCAACGTCTATTAACGAGTCCAGTTTGGAGTTGGAAAAATAAATGTAATGAAATAAGTTTTGGGTAATGAAAGTTTGGAATTGTGCCCTAGGTTCCTGTCCAAATGAAACTGTTTCCCTATCGAGAGAGGAGTCTGGGATGATGGTCAAAAGCATACGCAATTTTGATGAAGATCATTTTCGACTTCGGTTCTAAGTATTCCACTAGATTCATATATTATATGATGTCTTCTAGTAGTCATGCTTGGCTAGAACACACCACCGATTTTAATTGAGATATCTTTAGTAATATAGCAGCTTCTATGAGGAGGAATGCAATGTCAGCCACAACACAGACGCGCTGCTTAATGTACAGTTATTTAAACGCACCGAATGAGTCGAGGATTTTAATCTTCTGACTAGACTTCGCAGGGTTCTATAGCCGGCAAGGGAACTACGTTCGCGTTCGAATGCCAACAAGATGACCAAGGTCTTTCGCAACACGATACTCCTTCGCGATGAAAAGCAAAAATAATCTGCTGAATCTACTTGAAGAACGGATAGATGAATGCCACCGCCATAAAATACGCATCAATCAAGTCCGGGCAACTCCGGGACAAGAGAGTGTGTGTACACGCATTTGGATGAAAATGCACTCTCATCAGAGAAAGCCGAAAATCTGCTCCAAACGATATTTCAACGCCAGAAACGTTGCGCCCGATGCCGTAGTAATCCTGTGTACAACAAAATTTGGAAGTCTAATATCCTTGGGCAATGAAATGAGAAACAGCTTTACCATGCTGAAAGCTTTCTACTTCAAAGCTGACAGTACACCCACACAGGACGAAATTGACTAATTGGGCAAATGGAAACGATGGAAGTGTCCCGGAGTGTGTTAGAACCGACGAACATCACCTCAAAGCCTGTTTGTGTTGACTCCAATAGGTTCTCGCGTCCTTGGGTTGTGCTTGATGGTACAAGGGCTGTATTATTCTGGGCAACGGTAATAAACAAACAAATTCCACCAAAGTCCTTCAGCTCCCGCTTTCCAGGGCAACAGGTCGTTCAATGACGTGCAAATGACACCACACCACGCGCCGTACCAATAAATGTCACCCCATTCGACACGACGCCAACGGAATCAACAAACGGCGCGGGGTGGAAAATTGGAAAAAAGGAGACGACGACCGGAAAAAGTGAAAATGGCAAGGTGATTATAAATATTTTCTACTCATTAAGTTCCATAACCGGTGCGCTTATTGATACTAATACACATACACACAGAGCAAAGGATAATATCCTTTTTCCCTTAGTACAAACAGTTGCGTTACATCAACCTTACCCACTCACCAACCTACCACTAATTATCGGTCATGTCAATAAACGTCGCCAGCGTAAAGAAATGAAACGAACAGGCAAGCGGAAAAGTTTGATGGCAGCCAGCAGTTGCTGGCAGTTGGAACAAACGCTGACGCAATGTCGTGCAACAGTTGGAGGAAATTGCACACCGGACGTAACCATCCTTCCCTGCGCCACGCGAGTGTTTCATGCCGGCTCGAGAACCGTTGCTTCCAGGACGTTGATGTTGTTGGGCACCAGAATTTACAGGATATCGAACAGAACAAGATAACAGCGTGGCCCACGCACATAGTGCTGTGGGGGCGTTTTGCGGAAAGACTTGGTCTGTTGTTGCAAGAGCGGGAAAATCGGACGAATGATTGAATATTTTAAGCGGATTATATAGATTGATCGAGCGAAGGAAGTTGTGTCGGCGAAGCAGATTATCCCTTCGTCCCGTTGCTCTGTTAATGTTGCTAACAGAAACGAGGGAAGGTTTACGTGATTTGAGCTATCATTTGGTAACATATCAACCTTCAAATGAGTTCGCAGGATCGGGATGAAAATAGTACTCAAAAGAATGACTAGCTACGTAAATGATAACAGGTAGCTACGTAAATGATAACAGGTCATTATTCATAAAAATGCCAAATGAACAAGAAAACAAAGCATTTTCAAGTATAGTATGAGGATGGATTCATATTGTCAGTTAGCGTTGGTGCTTGAGAATCACTTAATAGTACATTTGATAACATGCAGGTTAGCAACAAGCTAGAATGTGGACAAAATCTCGACTGAATCGTTTATAAAACAACAATTAGTCGCATATTTCTATGTCCTTTAAGGATTGAGGCTTTTGGATCAAATTTTGCTGATAGAATTTGCACTTCTTCGTATTTCTCTCCAGCAAATCTTTAGTGTTAGAACTTACAGTTATGGAAAAAAGCAAATGGAAAACAATTATCTCCATTTTAGAAGCTATTGACTCAATGGTTTGTGTTCGTAAATCATATAACTGATGGTCATCAAGATTCGGTATGAGCCATCAAGTAATGCTGTTATGATCATAACGGTACTAACGCTCGTAACGTCACATACATAAACAAATGCTGAAGTACTTTAAATTTACATACACCCCTTATGACGTCACGAGAAGGATACCGGACATCTCGAGCGTTGATTTATTTCGAAGCCACTTTATTGTTTCAATGTTTTGAAAGCAGCTCCAAAGGAAAAGCTATCATACTGAAGAACCATTATTCAAATATTATTCTTTGTTTAGGTTAAAGATGCCATCATTATACCCATTTCTCACCCATCACATACCGGCCTCACCGATTATGAATTTCGATTGTACATTTTGGAATGCCATTAAAACATTTTCGAAATGAGACATTCGAGCTGCAAAGAAGAAAAAAATGGCGCGTAATTGCTGCCACAGAACAAGAAATCCTCCGGATAGAAATTTATGACAGATGGTAAGAAAAATGATCATCTGCTGCGAATCTCGGTGCTATACGTCTGGAATGTCTGATTTTTTTTTTGTAGGATTTTGAGGGGACTGGAAGGTTCGTTTGCTACTCATTGCCATTTTTAATGGCCCTTTCGCCAGACGCTAAGGGTAATTTGTCAAAACGTGTCTTACACTATTCTCCACCAACACTCATCCACACCTTGCAGGAAGAATATATATATATATATATCGATATCACATTCAGTATCGACTCCCTTACCTGGGCACATACTGACAGTGGTAGCTAAAGAGACAGAGAGAGAAGTAATCGTTGTCGCCAGCGTGATTGTCACCATTCATTGCCGAAAAAAAAAACTACGATGGCAAATAAATATACATATTCCCACCGGTCGTTATCGATCGATCGGACACAACACCTAGGCACTGGAGGCCATGAAACTGCGATGGAGGAGAGAATCGACGCCCGTCATGGTGTCGTCGTCGTCGTCGTCACCACCCTCTCTACTAGTAACGCACCACGTTGGTCCTTCGAGCACGATGACAAATAGTAATATTTCATTTCCCAACATTCCATCCATCCGTGCACTTTAGGAGTTGGTGGTGGCAGTTCGGGAAGTGAGCTATTTTTTTTTGTGGCACAACACGCTACCACCACCACCACCACCATCATTCACGTCTTCCTAATCGTTTAGTTTTTCCGCTTGTGGAACGGTACAAACCGGTCATTAAGCGCAGCAAACACACGCGAGTTGCGGCTTGCAGAATAATGGTCAGTCGAGTGTTGAATATTTGTCGTTCGGGGTATGTTTTAATGCACCGAAAATGTTAAATCCATCACAACACGCTAGATACAACGTGACTGATAACCTGGACGAAGGTAACACATTCCACATTCCTTACGGGGAGGGGTTCATGTGAAGTAATAAAGTAGGTTACATGTTCGAAACTAAAAGAACTAAAAGAAACGCTAATAAACACTTGAGCACACCTGACAGAGTAAAGTTCGCCTTTCGCGCCAGGAGTTGATTCCTATTCAGTGTGCCCAACTAAACCACACAGCAGTAGCTAGCGCTTTCGTCTTTTGTAATGTCACGCCTTCACACTTTTACGTCCCTTTACTTCGCACAGCTGGAAGTGGAAGAGCCCTCGTGGGGCTAGTGGGGCGAGAGTTGAGATGGAAACCTTCACCTCGGTAGTGCCAACGGGGTCCTCGGATGTCCAATGGCGTGACAATGAGAGGGTTGACAGTAGCAGCATAAAGTTCAAGGTTGCCGTCAGCCACCGACTCCAAACAGTGACGCTGGGACAGGAACAAGTGGACAGGAGATAAGGAGTGCTCGTATTGACATAAGCATATACAGAGCTTTTGCTAAGCCGACAAACTAGGCTGAGAAGGGGGTTAACCCCGGAAGTGGGTGGACTTGTCTCATAGGGCAGTGACATCCTCTTTATGGCGCGCGCGTGTTACTGATTCGTAATTATTCCGGCAGGGATATTTATTGCTTTACATGAGTGGGTTTGATTGAAATAGATTATTCTAGTTATCAGATTGTGTATCCTACTTGCAACAAAGGCATTATAAGGTCAATGATGTAGGGTGACAGGGTAACCACTTGAAGATTTCAACTAAGAAGTCGGTCAAGTTGTTCAGCCGTCCATTACTATACTAAAGCTATTTCATCCCCAATACTCTATTCTGATATAATACACTGCACAGGATAGAAATAGGAAAGCTGATAATTATGACGACTCTCGCTCTCTCATTACTGTTGGTTTAATAATTCAGTAAACAATCGCTTCAAGTACGCACAAATGGCACTCACCACATGGCGGTCGGGAAGGCACTTCAGTTTCGATATCATCACCACACCCCATCGCGGTAAATCGACTCACTCGACTAGCTTTTCAAAGATACCGCACACCTCTTATACAAGCAGCAGCACCAGCAGTACACTAGGCGCAGCAGATGTGCGTACGAGGCCTCTCTTGCCATCTCCCCTCTCAAAAGGATAGCAACTAAGTCGAGTGTGATTCCCGCTGTAGGTGACGGTTTGCTCACCACGATGTGCAACACCGCGAAGATACACATGCACAAAAAAAAAAGGTGAGAAGAGCTTCTTGATGCGACGGACCGACCCGTCGAAGGCAACAGTCCAAAAAGGCAAACCAACGCACTACCACCACCTGTCGTGATGCGTGGCTCGATCAATTTAAAACGGACCGTAGCACATTAACCGGGACTAGCTAGAGTAGCTCAAATAAATAGGAGGGAAAACCTGATACAAGCAAAACACACGCAAAGCCAGCAAAGATGTCTGGCTGAAAGAGCTTGTGGGTGCGTGCCGTGTGTGTGTGTGTGTGTGTGTGTGTG
>KI921678.1:0-11431 GCA_000473525.2 Anopheles melas
TAAATCAATAAATCGTTGAAATCCAAGCTCCATTAGTAATACAGGCAGGCCTTGACCGATAATGGCTGTTGTGCCATAGAAGAAGAATAATTAGTCTAGAACGCATAATTGCATTTTTTTGAATGAATTTTGCTATTGTAAAAGCCATGCCATGTTTCATTGCATACATGCATTCTATTCTTATTAAGATTTATTAAGAACGGTGAATATATTCAGCGGCTTTCAAGCCACGTCAATAATTATTTGTTTGAAAAAGCCGGAAAAAACATGTTTAGCGGAAAATGTAAATGTTTTTCAGTTATATTCATTACAAATGCATCAGTTTTGATAAAAATCAACCGTTTTTAGTGCACATAAAAAATATTTATTTTTAAGTCGTTGTACCTATTGTTGTATGTAATTCAACGATTTCGGACTCTTTTAGGTATCATGATAATTTTACAAATGCATTTGAGCAGATTTTTGACAATTGCAATTACACATCACATAAACACTACAAAAACCATAAAACTTTATTAATTAATAATTTAATAATTTAATCAATAATTAATAATTTAATTAATTAACAACAGCTTGCTTACTCTAGGGAATACATGCAGATTTTTCCACTCCATTACAACTTTCAAATCTTGGCATAATAATTGTATTATTCAAAATTCAATTAATTAAATGTTTAATTAACGAATCTTATTCGAAATATTTTGGAATACAAAGATTCAGGCATTTTGTTAAATTTTGTAAATAAATCGATAGACTTACAGCCAAAATTTGATGCCTAAGAGACAAACATTGTGACACGCTGTCAACAATTGGTGCATTAAAGGCAAAAATAGGTGGGCTAGAGACAACATTTAGTGGCAACGACTGTAATGATTCTACCCTCCAAACAACAAAGTACAGTGCTCATCTTCAGAATGTGCTTTTCTCATTCAATCATGAGTCCCACCAAAATTCCTTAATGACACTTTTGTGCTACATTTTTTAAGTTCAACAGTATAGGTTATGAATTGTTAACCGAGCAATATCAAAACGACGAGCTTTACTTTTAGCCGGTCAACAAGGGAGAGCGAGAGAGAAAGAGAGAGAATGAAAGAGAGAGTAAGAGAGAGAGAGAGAGAGAGAAAGAGAGCGAGAGAGAGAGAGAGAGGGGATAGCTTATTGTGCGCATTATTTTGATCCTTACCAAAAATTGGCTAGATTGACTCAAAACTAGTCAGTTTGAAGTTTAATTTTGCTGATTTGACAAACCAATCTGAATTGCCAAATCAATTTCCTATTGGTCGTTTTTAAAACCATTTGAAAAGGTAAAAAATCGTATTTTTTGCTTGAAATTATATCAATTTTCTAATTTAGTGGCTAAAACCTACCCTTTCAAGCTAGATTATACGAAAATTAGCTATAATTTGACTAGAAACCTCTAAATTTGACTTACACTAATATTCAAAATGCGCTGTTGCCTCCAGTTCGCATCAGTAGCGTATATCGAGTAATACCTGTACTCTATTTTTCAATCATAACTGTATCATGACATTGGTTTAATCATTGTCAGAGTTTACATTTCGTTTACGACAAATTTAATAAAACCTTTATTATAAGCATTGCGAATGTAAAGCTACAATTATTTTCCTTTTATCCCTTATTAATCCACCACATAGAATCGATTACAACTGACCGATAAATTAATTATCAAAATCATTCCACGCACTAAACATGCACAATCGCAGCAAATCCAACAGAAAATCAATTAACAAAAGCTTAGTTTTTGTGTGCCTATGTAGCTAATTTAAACAAAAGCTCGCGCAATGTAAACCAAAGCACAATGTGATCAAATCGCACAATGATCGACCTAATTCCGGGAATACGGAATTCCCCATCTCGATTTAGATAATGCATTTATAATGAACCGCACCGTGCGCAATCAATGACGGCATCAAAAACGATGAATTTTAGCACCGGTTTGGCACGGGCAGATTGATGAGCTTCCCACCTGGCTCGGACCATCATCCCGTTCCTCTGAATGGGCAATGTTCCTGCTGCTCAATCAATCAGTAAGCTCGCACAATGTCACAGCCAATTAAAATGTAAATCCATATATTTTTTTGCTTCTCCTTCATACTTCTTCGGCCCACTATCAATCAAGTTGTGTACGGTGGTGTGAGAGCAAACACACATCAACAAAGACGGGCCTCGTCGTTGTCGCGCGTCAATCGGCAGTCCAAAACGGTGACCTTCAACCTTGTGCGAGGAAGCTATAATTTCCTTCTACAGGTTTAAACCCGGCACCCTGCCCTTGCTCACACCTGGGCAACGATAAGCCAGGGCCAACGAAATGGCTCCGGCATGGCTAATTCCACAAAGCTCTCCATTTTCACCACCTCCTGCCGCCGGTATCAGATGTCGCGCGCGCTGGTGCTGTGTATATCAGCCAAGTGGGAAGGATAACCTTTCGATCTGGTATCGCATAGAGAGCGTTCTTTGTGTGATAGTTGAGGGGAGTGCGAAAGAGCGCGGTTGAGGATTTAATTTCCCATCCAAATAATCTCATTATCGTTATTGTTCGCGCTACCATCTAAAACGCCATTAAAACACACACAGACACACATTGTTGGTTCTGGGCAACGATTTTAGCACCTTGCCGGACGAGGGTGAGTAGTGCAAAAGGTGAGATGCTGACGTTGGTAGCCTGCAAGCAATGTGAACAGGACAAGGAGTGCGGTTTGAATGGCAAGATTTGATACCATCGAAATGGCCCACGAAAGCAGAGGCCCCGGTTTGGCATCCTTCTCTTCCAGCTTCCCTCGCGCTCTTGGCGCCGGTTGGTGAAGGAGAGCTGAAGCGTAGCCACAAAATTGGATCAACCCCGGGCAGGTGAAGCACGTGAGCTATTTTTAGCTTGCATTCATCAAATTTCAATGCATCCACAGCTGAAGTGCAGAAAGAGATCTCTGGTATGTCTTTTTTTGTGTGTATGTGTGTGTGTGTTTGTGTGTGTGTGTGTGACATTCCTTTCACTTCACACACACACACACACACACACACACACACACAACGAAACAGTTACTGCAAGGTTTGGCCCCGAGACACCGAGGACACTGGAAATGGTCGGTCACTCGAGCTGGTTAACCTCAGCTGGCTTCATTTTGCCCTCCCCGCACTGACACAGAACACGACAAAGATTGATGCCACTCGAGCCGCAAAGCAAACCAGAAGAAGAACAAAAACACAAGAAATATGTATTCCTCAAACAGATGATACGCTCTCTGCACACAGTTTCAAACCATCCTACTACCGTCACCTGCGACCCCCAGGAATAGCGTTCCGTTTAACCGCTTCGTGTTGATTACATTGGCCTCCCTGCTCAAATGGATGCCTGCTTTTTGGCGATTCATCTCGTCCTTCTTCTTGGTGCGCTTTGCCCTTCCTTTCCACGCATCGCATCGCAAACATCAAACGGGAACGGGATAGGTGTGGCTCTGTTTTGGATGCCAGAAGCATCGAAGCGTGTGAAGTTGCTTCGGAGAAGGGGATGCTGGAATGCTATTTTTAGCCCGCTCCACAGCGCTCCGGCCGTGCAGATATGGTGAGTGATGGAGAAGAGAGACAGCAGATGATCTTTTGTGCAATTTCAACGACGCTGGGCTACCTTTTTCCTTCGCGTCAAGCGTGAAGCGTGTTGTGTGGGCTAATGGGCTTGCTGAAGGTAGTCAACAAAAAAAGGAAACGACACACAAACTGCGAAACAGGTGACATTTTTGCCCACGCAACACAACGGTAGGCAAGTAGCTCCACGTCACGTCGGGTTGTTAAAATACACTTGCGTCCTTTGCTTTGCAAGCCGGCTATGTACCTGGCCAGACACCAGGCCAGACACCGTGGTGGTGGTAAGGGGCGTGATGAAATGAGATGCTAATTTTAACGTTGCTTGTCCAAATTTTTGTGGAGAAAAATCGTTTATCATAATACTGCCACAAATGCTGAAACAAACAGCAACATAAAACGTGTAAAACGTTAATTTAAGTTAAAGTTAAAACATACAGGAATGTTACGCAATGTTTGCGTAATTCCGAAATAGTTAAAAACTGCATCACTTCACTTAATTATATCTATACATTTTTCATATACTTTAATTATTATTAAAACAATTCCTAATAGTAGTTATATACATTATAATTTATTATGAAATAGTTACAGTCAAATGGAGAAATTTATTTTTTTATGATAATAACGTTTGCATAAAAAAAACCGCTGAAATTCCCCTAAAATAATCCCATTTAGTTTTGACGTCATTGCTAGTCACTGCGAAGCCAGTGGATACGATGTATGCTTCCTGATATGTTTGTTCGTGTTTCTCTGGTTCTGTTTCACTCTATGGCCGGTTGCATCGATCTCCCGGCCAAGCGAACGCAGCGATGTAGCGAATTTTCCAACGGACTTCATTTTCTTTCGAAGCTCTGATCGTTTTCGAACAGTGCCAAAATGTTGTAAATGCCGGAACAGGCTTATACGACACCCACAAACTGCCTCACTTTGTCCGTTTTAGACGCGACGGGGCACCGTTCTTTGAATGCGCACGCTTCTGAACGAAGTGGTTTCCCGTTTTAGGCAAGCATGGTTAGAGTTCAATAATTTGTGTCAAATTTTGTTTACTGACTTATGTGATACTATTATTGAAAGTGTAATTAACCTTTTTTCAGTGTGGTTAAAGATTAATCCATGAAAAATTGACAATGTTTGTCCATTTTTTTAATGCATACGTTAAACTACTTTTTTATCGTAAGAACGGCATACTTGGCCGTACGACTTATGGACTAGACTTATATCTAACATTGATATTTCCATTGTCTTGCTTTGTATCTTTGAGCTGGCCTTAGCACATTTTCTTGCTCGGTTTTATAAGCCTTATTCCGGGTGGGTTCGGAAATAAGCTACTTTCAAGATCAATAGAATCTTTTTAAGCAATACTTCAAAGCCATCTCTCCTAATTTAAAAAAAAAATCATCATCTAATTTTTTAAAACATAAGATTGAAAAAACTCCTATAAAACAAGATTCTAGTGAAATTGTTTGCCTCGCAACTCCAATAACGTTTTGAAATGCATTACAGTCTCTACGCCACAAATTAAATCTGATGGAGACGCCCAGTCATTCATGCTCTGCGTGGCTGCGTACGTTGGATCATGCAGCCAGGTGCACATGCATCCCCGTCCCATACAGGGACCTTGCTCGGGTGTGCAAACTGTTGTTTAGTCGCTTGACTACACAACTCATTCACATACACACACACATACACACACAGGTTGAACGTATGCTACTTCGACCTGCTGCAAAACGACACCCCCTCTGCTACATCAATGAGCATACTGAAGCGGAAAAAGTGCAGACACACACACACACACGCATCAGGAACGAAAGTGAACAGTGGCTAGGATTAGCTAGCCGGTAGCACGATGAAATGCACTGATTGCTTGCTAGCGTTCCGGACTGCATTTGACAATCGGGCTTCGTCTTACCGGGTTTCCAGTACGATGTGGAAGCAAAAACGAACTGAAGAAAGAGTTTGCATGAATAATGAACTACAGCACATGGGATGTTCTATCCACCTCGTTCTGCTTGAAATACATACACACACACGGTGGCTTATGCATAAACCCTACTCGTGCCAGGATGCTTTCTGCAATGTTTCCTGGAAACACCTGGTAACAGAAAAAAAGCACCAACCCTCGTTGAAATACGTTGAAATACAACCGGATGATGTGTTGTTTGCCACGGCTTGGCGTCTAATTGAAGAATGAGACTGAGGTAAGCTTACCTCCGCCCGGATTTCAGTCCAAAGGGCGGCGAAGGGCATTCGCGTGTAATGTGTCACCCCGTTTTCAACTTCAAACGAGGGTTTTTAGAACAATCGTCATTGTTCGAAGGGGTTTTACGTTACGCTAATGGGAAACGAAAGCTTACGCTGTTACTGCTGTTTATTAATTAATAATTGCCTTTAGCTTAATTTTTAAGCACCGTCAAAGATGTTACATACGGTAGCATTAGCTTGTATCCAATTTTATTAAGATTTTTTTTTAAATGGCATTCAACACAATGCCTTCATGAGGATTAATGAAGAGAAAGGCCACTTTAATAGCGAAAAATGTCTTAATTCTAAACACTTTGTTTCAAGCTTTGTAACCGATAGGTAAAAAACATTATTCACAACAACCATTTAACCCCAATCAAGCCCATTTTTACGTAACGAATGGTGGTAAAAAGTGTGCAACAAAACACTAAAATCTCAAACCAGATTACCTAATGAAGAATAAAACCAAAACTTTACCGTATCTTCATCGACTTCATGGACTTCAGCACTTTTTGAACAAGAGAAAATTTACCATTTCAAGTCAAAGCTTCCCGTTGGCAAAAGAAACCTTTCTATCAACCATTTTTAAATCACACAAAGCATTTGTTTCATTAGAGGTCGGTCAACCTGGCTCAACGGACACTTTTGTTTGTTTCTTTTGCTATACATTGTGTGTGTGTGTGATTTAATCTCAACTATAATGTCTTCTTCATGCGATTCCCTTTGCGACAATGCTGCCGTTGACGTGGCAAACAGGCAAACTGGAATCTTAAGCATCACCAGCTCCAGTTGCAACACTGACGTGGCAAACACCGTTACTTGCCCGTCGGATGTTAAAATTTAAGCGTTGGTACCTGCAGTCCGTACACGACCGGAGGTTACAGAAATAGTAAAATGTGTTTCAAATTGCATTTACAGCTGCACTGTTAGCATCTGGGAGGAATCTGTGTGTGTGTATGTGTGTGTGTGGGTGGGTTTTTTTTTGCTTTATCGTCCAATCAAAAGTGCGAAACATTGCCAGCTGTCTTGCTGATCAATAAATCAACGCGCTCGGTATATGGCGCCATTAACGAGGCGCATGTCTTCATTTCGGTTGATTTCATGGCTAACGATAAAACAGCGAGACATTGCAAGGCGTAAAATGACGTCGTTTGTATGCGGGTGTGTCAGTGTGTGTGTGTGTGTGTGTGTGTGTGTGTGTGTGTGTGTCTATTTAATGAATAGACATGTGTGCAGATGTATCCAACCGACGCATTACAACGGACAAAGTAAAAGCTTTTGTGTAGCATTTAGTTGCAGATGTTTTGTTGCTGTTTTGCTGCGTTAGTTACCTTAATTTTTGTATTAAAAATCATCCTCAAATTAAATCATATTTTTCTTTAAAACATCGACCTTACAATAACAAAACATGTTGTTTTTTTTGTTAATTTATGTATTTATAGCATAGTTTAAATTGTTCAAACGTTTAAAACAATTCGTCCAATTAACTCCAAACCATGACAACAACCATCGACAGCTTGAGCCTGCACAATGCTAACCTCACAAATAGTGGTTTCGTTTCCGCTCTTTACTCAATTTCCCTTCGATAGCCCTCACTTTTAAATGCACTGACAAACGAAGTGCGTGCCGAAGAGCCGGACAAGAGCAGCAATTAAAATGATGATACGGCGAAACAAAAAGTACACCAGACCACCAGGACTTCTGCAAACGGATAAAGCAACGCTTTAAGCTATCTTTCAGCTCAGGGAGCGTTCATTATGTCGGTCGGTTGCAATTATTCTACCATTAACTGTCAACCATGCTTGTAAAACACAGGATGTGATTAATTGATTTACTCTAGCTAATTGGATGCAGATGCAAACAGGGAAGGACAAGGTAGTGTGAAGTTTGGATAAGTAAATCCTTCAAGGTGCATACGGTAATAAGGCGATTTAAAACTGGTTTCCAAAATAATTTGAAGTAAAAGAAAAGATAATAATATTTTACATCTTCCCATACACGTCTTACGAACAGCGACAGAAACGCTCTGTCATCTATTGGCTCTTGCACCATTGTCTATTTCGTTCCGTGATGCGGCAAGATTTGTTTCTCGCTTCAATGGCCTTTTATTTGAAACCCCCATGACTGAGAGCAGGACAAAACAAACAATCAACCTGTCTGCTGGCTATTGGCAGCAGCACGAAAGAGCAACAGTCCCTCGAGAGTACAAACATTGAGATCACTTCAGCTTCAGTTCTTCCACCAACCTGAAGGGCAGCCGTTGTGCCGTACCGGTTAAGGTGAATGATGATTTGATAAAACGCCCTTGAAGATACTTCTCAGTGACATGTTCGGTGCTGCAAAGCCCAAAGTTTCCTACTCGCACAAGATTTTAGCTCATCGCTCCCTCCCTCCCAGCAAAAGCCAACACTTGCCAGCACCCACACAGGTACCATGCCACCATAGCTCCATAGCAGCGAGTAATTGTTTTGTCCCGTCTGTATTTCGTGCGACCGGTAGGGAAAACTTTCCGTTCCGAGCCACGGTGTTTGCGTGTTTGCAATTGATTCTCACACGAGCTTAGAACAGGCTTTGTTACCT
Source organism: Anopheles melas (assembly GCA_000473525.2). Classification (NCBI taxonomy): domain Eukaryota; kingdom Metazoa; phylum Arthropoda; class Insecta; order Diptera; family Culicidae; genus Anopheles; species Anopheles melas. The sequence continues at coordinate 8,422 of KI921678.1, forward strand.
ACGCACGGCCTATGAATGCCCGTACTGTCCTGTGCAAACGGGGTGAAAGCAGTTGTAGCAGGCGTTCGAAAAAAGACCCCGCCAAACGCCGAGCCCAAACGAGCGTGCTGATAATTTCGCCTACCTAACAGGTGGTACAACGAACGAGCATGGACGGGACGTGAAAGGAAGAAGGGGGGGGGGGAATGGAAATTAATCAAAATGTAATTAAAACACGAGTCAACCACCCACCCACCCGGGAAACCGGGTTCGAGTTGAAGCCACAAAGCGCACGCCGCAGTCCAGCCAGTCCCAGCCTTGAAATTACGCGGCGCAGCGTTTAGAATGACATTTAATTTCGCTTGTTAAGTAACGGGGGCTGTTGTTTTGTTTTTTTTGCTTTGCTCCAACCCAACCCAGGGTGGGGCTAAACTAGCGGGCTTACGATCGGGCTGACGTAAGGAAATTGCTCGTTCGTTTGTGGGCACCATAAATTATTCATAATTGTGTACGTGAAATATTGTACAGGTAGAGTACAGCAACCTGCTATCTATAGTTCAGTCAACAGGTAAACCGCTACAACCAATAGCCAAAACAATGGAAGAGCAAGTCAAGACGTGAGCTGAGGCGTGAAGCAGAAACTGAAATTGACAAAATGTTGACACACATTGGCAAAAAAGGAAAGCAAATGGTTTTAATTATAGCAATACATGAATTTTCAGGGGTTCTCATAATTTTGGGACACTTTCTTGACCTCTACATTCGGGAAACGAACGTCTTGTGATGAAAGTTGAACTCTATAGCGCCCTTTTTGAACAGTCATATTGGTAATTCCTATTTCATTTGTCCATTTCCCATAAGAATAGGTAAAAACACTAATGTCAACTTATGAGAACCCCGGCGAACTGTATTCAAATGTTTTGCAACTTTTAAGCGCTGTTTTAATGAACAAAATAATGACCCAATCATTTACTCATACTCAAGCTTTCGTTCATCTAGTTGGCAGGTTTGTCAATATTTTCGTACCGCCACGAGACAAAGCTCTTTTTGCTATTGACAAGCTTTTTTTCTAACTAGACAAAAGCTGCAGTTGTCACCTTTTTGGCCTAATAACTATTACGAAAGTGCAACTTAACTGCTTGTTCAAAACAATTGTTTGTGCCCAAAAAGACCTCCAAATATGTGAAACTTCTACAATTATGACAAGCATCTGTTCGCATGGTCTCCCAAGCAACACGAGAAACGAGCAAAAGCTTGCACACTCGCAAACAAACAAACCAATACATTTTCCCCGGTCAAAATGTCATTCATTTAATTCATTTTTAAAGCCACACAAATACCATGCCACCCGCCCTGGCAAAAGGGGAATAAAACCTGTTCAAAAATGCTGACCTCGCAGCGTTGTTTGCACACACTCACACACACACACACTCACAAAGGAAGAAAACAAAATATTATTTTCACGATTTTGCCCCGGGAAGACTTTTCAGCCAATCTGTTTCCTCTGCCATCAGAGCTTTCCACCTTACTCCTTGCTTCCTTTGTATTACGGGAAGACTGTGACTGTGATTTATGACCCCAGACCAAAGAGTCACACAAACCGAGAAGCAGAAAGTGCACATCCTTCAAGATTCCTAAGACTCGTCAGCGATATCTCGGTGGAACTCGGGGTTTTTTTTTAGCTTTCACCTGTTGCTTGGCCAGAAGAGCGTATCGGGGAAAAGGGAGACCCTTTCACCCTTTCCTAGAACCAAACCAAATGGTGTTGTTTTGTTCGGTTTGCAGTTTTATGATGCCATTTTGTGAAGAAAATAGAGGATGGAACAAAATAAAAGCTCAAGTGAATGTGAGCTTCAGCATAACAGCATACGTGAAGCACAAGAAGGAACTATTTTAAGCCATCTTTTGATGGGATTTATTCAATAATACACACTTATACGACTCCCCGATGGATTTGTCTTTTCTCATCTCGATGGAGCTTTTTTTTTGTTACCGATCAATCTGAAACCGTCGAATTTTCGTCGCACGGTATTGATCTCGGCTCAATTGCTTTTTATTACACTTTCCCCGTAGGAATTGCTGCGTGCAGGAATGGACAAAATATTTCAAGCTAATTGATTTAACTCACCAATAAAAGAACCGGCCCTGTCTAGCCGCCGGTTCCGTTTGGCAGAGATATTGTGACATTTGCTATATCTTACTTGACACTTCCCGGCTAACCGCTGGTGCAACCCGCAGCACCAGTCCGGTAGCGGCGGTGACACGCAGCGTGAAGCGAAAAATCATGACCGTTAAAATCCGAACAAACCCCTTCGCCCCAACCACTAACTCCTCTGCCCGGGAAGCCATCTCCACCTTCGCCACTGGACCTTCGGAGCTTTGGAAGTGAAAATAATGAAATGAACGAACGTAAATTGATTTATACGATGCCGAGTCCGATAAACCGACATCGAACCTGGCGCTTTCCAGCACCAGACGACCAACGAACGGGACGGTACGACCGAGCAGTATCGACTGCTTGCTTGATATGCTTTGGCAAAGCGACTGTTTCAATTGGGTCCTCCCAATTGGATGTTCTTTACTTTTCTGTGCTTTGAAGTACCCGGTGATGGTAAAGTTTTCTTTTTAACTTTTCAAACGGAACATTTTCTAACTCGATTACATCAATCCTGCATTCTTGCCGACCTTCCTTGCCGCGGTGTGTGTGTGTTGTAATGCTATCTTTTCATACTCCAAGTTGTGCATATGTTTCGCATTAGAACTTGAAAGTGTGTTTTACTTATTGAATTTAAGTGAGTAAAATGACTGATTGAACCCAACTGTTGCTAAATAATCCGTACTTTGAGATGCAAAATTCGTTGGAATTTTAACTAAAGCTTACCATACTAATTCAAGACACTTGTCCGATATTAATCCTATAAGAAAGAAGAACACCGTACAACATAGGTAAACGATTTTGTTAAAAAGTTTTTGTTTCATTTCATGAATTGTTTCAATTGTTAATTGTTATTAATATTGTGGTTTTTTTTAC
>KI921679.1:2780-12832 GCA_000473525.2 Anopheles melas
GCAACATTACACACATTCTTTGTATTTGTTCCCTTGTGCTTATTGTGATTAGTAAATAGCATGTATTTCTAAATACAATAATAGTATTTAAGTTTTATTCTAGTATTTTCAAATGATTTTTATTGAGCAGATTTTGTAGATAAATATTCTAAATTAAATTAGCGACTTCATTCCTTTACCTTAAAATAACCGAGTCGTCAGTCCTGTGTATGGGGAGGCTTGCACCGAACAGTACTTGAACCCATGACGAGCTTTTTGTGCGTGAAGTTCGTGCAACTTGACGACTTTACTACAAACCACACCTATAAGTGGAACATAAAACCTCATATCATGTATGTATATTAAATTCAATAAGAAATAACCATATCACCCCTGATTATCTTAACGTCTTCTATAGATCTGTTCCGACACACCTAAAATGAACCATTCCAACCATCTAACATAAGTATGTGTCATACCATTTGTCTACGTTCGTCATGCTTACCTTCGCCTACCGTCAACCTCAAACCATCACCGGAGCTGTATCTAATTGGCCTAAAAAAACATGAAGCCCTTCTAGAAATTCAACATGCCTAGAACAAACAGAACTAGCGAACTAAATTCTTACGCTTCGTACAGCTTTTCAGAAGCTTCGAACGGGGTAGGTGACAAAATGCTCGAAAGAATAAATCAATCATTCCTTCACCTGCAAACAGTGCGCGGGGTGATTGCGAGAAAACATCCACCGAAAGGGATCACTTTACGAAAGATTTTTGTTTGTTTAGCGGGTAATAGGCCAACGAAGTAGCGTAGAATACCGAACCGGAGTATAGAAAGAATATTTCATTCTTTTTCAATATACTCTAGCCTAAGACTAGCATTCTTCAGACATAAAAGCGTCATTTTTGTCAGCATTTATCCTAAGCACTGTCGGCTATCGCTTATTACCGGCTTGTATCATCATTCCCAAACCCATCACCATTTAGCTTCTGCCCAAGCGAGCGAACGAACGAGCAACGTTCGTACTGTTGCTCAAATACTTTGCTTATCCGCTTCCAACTGCCTTTCGAACGCTTCGAACGCAAACCACCGAAATGGAACGAACAAAGTCAGCTACCATTTAGATAGAATCTTCCCCGTTCTGAACACGTTGAACCAAAACCAAAACCTCCATGTTTTTTGGGGAGCGAGCCAGTCCAGCAGGCTCGCTTGCCACTCGCCCGTACCCATACACGCTCACAGATGGGGCTGTGTTTGTGTAGGTGGGTTTAAGTTTTCGTTACGCGACGATCAGCGCATAAAGGTGCAGGGATGGCCGAAGGAAGGGCATTAGCCAGGAAGGATAGCAGATGCTACACAAGACATTTATATCGGTGCGCCTCGATCGAGTAGAGCTGCATCGAGCAAGGCATATTTGTGTTTTTTTGTTTAAAGTGATCCATTTAATGTGTGGCGCTGAGATGACATTTGAGAAATGACTTAGGTAATTTTTGATGAAAGATATATTTTACTAAAACAATTATATAATTTTCTAATGTGATGTATTCAATAACCATAACAAAATAACTAGTAATGTATACAATAATAAACAAAATTGTGGTAGCATAGAATCATCATGTTCTATAACCACAACACTAGTTTCTCAAATTAACAATTATATAAGGTTTAATCCATATAAATTATAAGCTACAAGGCTATTTGTGAAGCAATTCCAAACAAAATTGGCGATACCAGCCTTGACATTTAATCGCAGACTCTCTCTCTCTCTCCAAATTTTCGTTAATTGAACAGCAATCTACAGAATTTATTAAATTTATACTCAAAACTGCAAACAAATCCGAAAAGACGCGTTCAAATTCTGGTTCGCGCATTATCCTAAGCAAACATATGTAATGTGAAATTCCATTATTTGTTTTCACTTATTAAGGATTTTAAACTGTTATTCGATACGCTTTGATATTTCGATGCTTTCGATTTCAAAGAAAGAATTCTTCAGTGTTTGAGTGATTGTTTTAATTGCAAAAAAATATAATTAATTGATACTATTTTATACCTAACATGTCATTATTTTTTAGATCTCCAAGACAATTTGTTTTGAGATCCTAATGAAACCAATCCAAAGTTGAACTATTCAAATATTAATATTATTAATCCAAAAAATGGGATAAATGTTAATGATTAAGACTTTCGTTATACCTCATATTTTTTGGTGAACCAACAGTTTCAAGTAAATATTTTTTACAGATTCCCAGCTGAACGTCCCGGTCACTTTTAGTGCAACCTGCCCGGTTGCTCCACACTGCACAACGGTACCCCAGCGGTAAAGGTGAAGATGAGCCGCAGCCCAGTGCTCAGGCCCCATTTTCATGGCGGTGTGATTTTCTGCTAAAAGATGATAGTGTTGATAGGGCACTCGCTGCTCACTTCCTCTCCAGCTCCAACTCTCCCAAAACAACCGCTCCCCACGATTCTCCAGCAGAACCAGAAAACACATCTCTCTTGTTCCACACGTCGGTGTGCTGCAGCTGTGCTGGCTGTGAAGATGTGAAAGGCGACGGAGACAACACGACCGGTCCCGCGCCTCAGTCACGGTCGAGGTCGAGGATGCGAGCGGCATCGTCGACCACAACGGCGACTGTGTGCTTCTGTTTGCCCAGACTGTGTGGACATGGGCAAAGGAGCGCGGCGCTGTGCGTAGGCGTAAGACGAGCCGCCAGTGTCCGTGGGGCACTCCCCGCACCGAGGGCCAGTGGAAATCGTGGCGGACGGAACACAGAGGCACACACAATAGTGCAGGGGAGAAGGAGAAGAAACAAAACTGGAGGCGGGCCGCGTCGCACGGAAACGGAAAGAGCGAAGAATGAAGCATAATAATTCATAATATAAGTGTAAGTAGCAATAAATGAGCGAGCGTTATATATTAATCGATGGCAGGTTTTGTGGCTTTGGCTATGGATTGGGGTGCGAGGCGGGGAGGGGATAGGGGCTTAGCGACAAGGGGTGGGCAGGTGGTGGAGATTCTTTCCGTCTCCGCGTGTATGTATGGATTGGGTTGGTAATGTACGCTTCAACTCATCTGCATGTGAAGAGGAATCGTTCCAATGAGTAATGAGCGAAACGAGGCACAGACAATGACCTGGACTGTGTCTGTACGAGATCGAACCTTGCGACGATGTGTGATTTGTGTAGTAAAGTAGTTTGTCCACTTTTTAGATCTACATTTGGCTATCTCGATTGAGGTAGCATGAATACACCAACAAGCATTAATTCAGCAACTAAAGAAGCAAAGTTTAAAAAAGTATAATTAATGTATTTGGCAAATAGTGCTTAGGTAATGACATTTTGCCATCCCTTTTATTATATTATCTTTCATATTTAAAGCTTTGTTTTAAAGTGGGTTAAGCCTCTCATCTTTATATGAATTTATCAAGAATTATAAAATCTAATATAAAAACTTAAAAAACAAACATTCCTAAACACTAGAAGCAAATAATAATTATTAATAATCAATTATTTCCACGAAAAAACCTTTTTAAAATGCAAGAAAAATGTATCTACTAACATCCCGTCGGCAAACTCCCAGCCCCGGTCAACGAAATGCACAAGAGCGCTACTTTATCATCGCTTCACTGCTCTCGTTCGCGCACCCGCTTACCGCTGCATCTCTTTTACGCGCGAGCGTGCGCGCACACACATCCAAGGCGTACACTTTTACGCGCACCTTCGCGGCAGCGGGAGCACAAAAAAGAAACAAAACCCGACCCCGCCACACCGTAATCCATCCATCGACGTGGAGAAAACCAGGAGGGAGGCACGTAAAGACCATTCCAGCGAGCGGGGTTTGCATTCGGCGCTCGAATGCTCCAATCACAAGCGCTCCCGTGCACGCTTTATGGCCACACGTGGTCACCTACCGGTGCGCTCTTTTACGCCCATGTCTGCTGCTCGATGACTCCGTCCTACTCGCTACGAGCTTTGCTGCTTTGGTGCTGCTGCTGCTGCTGCTGCTGGTACTGTGGCGGTTTGCTGTTTCCTCCATTTTCTGCTCCTACGCACACACGACGCAAGGGGAGAGAGTTCGACCAACCAACGCCGAACGATGCCGAAGCAGGTTTGGCCGGCCGTGCTCACCGCGTGCCTGAGTTTGCTCAAACCTTTGGTGCTGCTCGTTTCCTGCTTAGCTTCAGCGTTCGCTTTCAGTCACTGCTCGATACCTGTGCCGTCCGCATCCCGCTGCACGCGCGTTGGTGTGTTGCTTTGTTTGTTTTGTTGTTCGTTGCTGCTGCCTGCTGGTGCTATCGCGCGCGGTACGTTCGTGCGCTTGCTCCCGCTAGTGTTGAGTGCAGTGATGCGGTGGAAAGATCGTACGATGATCGATTAAACCGATCGAGGTGCGTTGTTATATGCCGTGAGTCTTTCGTTAGTTTGCAGCTGATTGCAGTGCTGTTTAAATGGGAAAATATTTCAGTGTTGTACTATTTGCATGCATGGTGAACTTCTTGGACTGTGACGCAAGCGTGTGGAACAGCAGTGTGAACGCAAAATGAAAGCCTCATTTCAAATGTCTGCTTGACAACCAAGTTAAACCATCAAAGCAAACAGTGATTAAAAAACAAAACCCATACAAAAAATACACCTTTGGTCAGAGTGTCAGTGTCAAAAGAGCGACGATAGAAACACCCATTTTGTCTCCCAGTGACAGTGACACTTCGTGCAGGTCCCTCTCCATTCCCAAACCAGTTCTCTCTAACTGTGCATAAAACCACTTTTGAAAAAAAAAAAACATTGATGATCGGTGTAACTGTCGCTTGGAAGGTGTCGTCACTAAGTGAATCTGCTTACCGTCGGTTCGAGCCCTAGCGTTACGGAAGCTAAAACACAAAAAACTAGGAGACCCTGTTAGCAACCTTCATTAACCCAGTTGCCAACGAGCATTCCAGAGCACCTCTAAGACAGGGGTGCTATCCACACACACACACACACACATACACACGCGCGCATACACACACACACGTACAATCATACAGCCTGGTCCATTAGCAGTGAAGTGTTCAGCATCTCGGCACCCTTGTATGTTGATGATGGTGGTCCCGTTTCGTTTGGTACATCGTTCGAGTGCGGTGCGAAAGTTTAATTAATTAATTAATTATTTCTGATTCGCTACAAAACACGACGAGCAGGACGGGTCCAGCCTCTCAAGCCGGAGGGGCATGTTTTCCTAGTGGCCGACACCTTATGCGATCGTAGAGTCGGGAGTCCCAAGGGACCCGCTGAAGGTTGCAATGCCCTTTTGACCAATTATGTACAACGTTCCATAACGCAAGCGATCCAGAATTGGTGCAAATGACACTCTGCCGTTGTTGTATGTGTGTGTGTGTGTGTGTGTGGGGTGTGTTTCTATTTTGCTATTTCTGTCAGCTCATATCAGCTTGGTTCCTTCTGCAAGGTGTTCTTCAGAAAAGAAGAGAAAAAAACGAACCAAAGACTTGTTTGTGTTTAATAAAACGAATTTGATAGGAAAAAAAGTAAACGAAAAGCGTGGCATGTTAATGTCACAATGTCAATTTTGCTAATGTGTGTGACTGTGTTTTAATGAAGAGTTCAATCCAACTGTAAAAAAAGTGATTTAAAATCGAAATTCCAATTGTATTTTTTACTTCTAATTCCTATTTCCCTTTCCCTTTAGATTGAGTGCAAAACAAAATAATAATTAAAAGCTCACCATGAATTGAAAAGTGAACGAATCAGTGAGTGACGCATGCAAAACTGCCCCAAACTAGACGTGCGGTTGTTAAAAGAAGAGAAGAAAAAGAAGAAAAGAAAAACAATTTGCAATTCGTTGCACTCGTCGGCGGTGCCAATCTAGTGCAATTCGCCCGTAGTATAATGTTGATTGGATCTGCGATCGGTAGTGAGTTCGCCCAATTACCGAGTGCCCCGTGGAGCATGGAACCTCCGAGGGCTCCACTGCCCGGTCAAGGATCGCTTCCACCTCCGCCCCCGACGCTGCAGCTCTCGCCGACCGGTAAGTGGAGTTTTGCCGACGGCTTTTTCGGAATCGCTCGAAAAGGCTCTACCGTTTTCTAACGCCAACTCGTGGGATTTGAGAGGTAAAGGGGGGGAAGGAAGAAGAAAGGGAGAAAGGGGGGGGGGGGAGGAGCAAACAAACGGACCACCGTTTCTGGCGGTTCTTACCATATCCTCGAGAGGAAAGCGCATTGTAAAACGGAAAGATTATTTAAAAAGCACAAAACTTGCCTTGGAGGACGACGTGCTGGAACCACGCGGTATGCTCATGTACAATGCAACATATGCAGCAGACAACCACACACACGCACACATCCCGCGTATACATGCACCACAAATACTTGGCTCGTTCGTGGCCGGACTGACTAAAACGTCCCGGTCAGAAAGGGAATGTTTCGAAAGCGCAGAAAAATTAGCCGATCGTTTCAGCGGAAACATGGTATAGGAATGGATGCGTGTTGTATTCCCATTGCGCCCACTGCCGCGTCCCGGTTGGAACCGTCTGCCCGTCCCTTTGGATGGGGACCCAGCCCGTGGGGAGGATGATGTGCATTCAACAACAACAAAAAAAAGCACACAAAAAGGAAATGATGAATGCAGTGCGTTGTGTGTTGTTTTTCCTTGTTGCCTCAAAATGATGATCAATTGTGTTCAATTGTGTTCAAGGTACTTGTCATCTTTCGTGTTCGGGAAAGGGGCTCCAACGAACCATGTGGGGAAAGACGGAAGAAAAAAGGTAACAAAAAATGGTAAAAACAGATGAAGAAACAAACAAAAAAACGAGCGATGTTCTGTGGCGATAGGAGAGAAAGCTGAATGAGCATGAAATTAGCACTCATTTGCACTTGGCCGTTTGCTGTTCTTATCGTGCGGATCAGTTGTATGATATGGTATCAAAATTAGTACCTCGTAATGAAAACAAGGAAGGGGAATTTGTAATGTTGAAAGTGGTGTAGTGTCAGTACGAAATTTTAAATGGTTCGTTAACTGCTTCATCATTGAGGCGAGTTGTAACGTAATTTTAAGTGTTTATTAATTGTTTAAGAGTTTATCAATTACTTCATTAACATTTCAATGTTTTCTTCTTCGTGCAAAAGTGAATTGCATGTTCTTATACAGTACAGTACAGTACATACTATCGCATTGTTAGAATCGATTTTGATTGCTCCTCTCCTTAATAAAAACGTACAATTTTCTTAAATTTAAATTTTATCTACTTTGTATAAAACGTTACAGTTCTAATTTAGCATTTTAAAAGCAACATTTTTTTTATAAAATATAACTAATCCAGTATTATTTAAAAATGAACAACACATTAAAGAAATTTAAGTGAACTTTATTGTTCACAAATTTAAAACATGCTTATTTGATTTAGTTCTTACTAGTGTAGGGTTTCATGACTCTTTCGATGAGATTCATTCATAATAATCTTCAGTGATGAGGGATTCGAATCTCGAATCGACTCTTCAAAGATTCACAAATCTCTAAAGATTTATGAATCTCCAAGGATTTATGAATCTCGAAAGATATATGAATCTTCAAAGATTCATGAATCTAGATTCATGAATCTCTATTAAAATTCATATATCTCCAGGGATTCATGAATCTCTACAGATGTATGATTTGGAAAATAGTTCATTTGCGCGACCTCACCAAACAACATCCCCAACATCTTAAACAACATCTTAACTCCGTCGTGGCTTTAAGCCGCGAATGGACCATCTCCGGCTGAGTGGACTTGCCAAGAAGTCTCGAAAGCCAGTATAGGACGGCATGGCACCATGTAAGTAGTTGCTCCAAAAGTAGTCTTTTGAGATGCATCAATCCTTGTTGATTCAAGGATGTTTGGAGATTCATGAATCTTTGAGATTCAGATTCATTGAATCATTTCAAAGATTCATTCAGATTCAAGAATGAATATTTATCCAACACTAGTTCTTACCACAATTTTCATCATGAGATTGTAAGCTTAAATCATAATTCTGAAATAAAAATGTATATGAAATTTAGCACCAATCAACTAAAATTTTGGTCATAACAAATGATTCATGCAGCATTCAACAAGAAACCAAGAACCAACGAGAAACTAAAACCAAAACAAACCTTCAGCAGTCGAGAAGTCAATTTTCAAAGCTTCCACAAGCAAATCAATCATTTACCACTTGAAATACTGCACTCCACACAGCACACAGCATAAGCATAACCGGCTAAAGTGCAATGAGAGATGGAAAGTCGAAAAAACATGAAGAAGCTCAAACTTCCACAACAAAAAGATCGATTAAAATTCAGCACGAAATTGATTTCCGGCGCATAGGCGCACAAACAGGGAAAGAAGTGGGGAGCAAATCGCGCGGTTTCGTGAGATGCCTTCGACCACCGGAGCTGTTGACAGCAGCAGCAGCAGCAGCAGCAGGAGCCGCAGCAGCATCTCAACCCCGCAGCGGGAGGTTTCGCATCTTCACGAAAAAGTCAATATTGCTGACATTACGGCTGCAGACCAAGAAAAAAAAACACTACAAGCAGTAACGGACAATTGATATTGTGTCAAGCTTTCAGGTGCGTTTCAAGGTGGCAACCAGCAAAACAACTTGTACAACTGCACAAATGCTTGGAGATAGATTGCCCGCTTTTTGTGCGGGAAGCGAACACTGAGGAAGGTGTTGCAGGTTTAAAAATAAATAATAAACTAAAATGCAAATCCATCTCCATCGCATTCCAGCCAGTGCAGTCTTTCGCCCAGTTCGCAAGTGGATCAGCTCTCGAGAGCGTTCGCAGCTCGATTTGCTTGTGCTAGCTTCATCAGGTTGGTGTGCATGTGTGAACGACAAATTGATCATAAATATTGAACCGACCGCGTACGCTTTTCACGCACAGTTTTCCACTTTCTTTTCGCACATTATGAGCGCGTCCCGTGGTGGCAGTTTTCCGGTTGCGCGTGTGAGCCTGTTTTTTGTTTTGCAATGCCACTTCTTGCCCTACGTTCCACAGAACGGTTGGAATATATTTTTTCGGGAAAGCATTACAAAAAGAGCCTTTTGTGTGTGTGTGTGTGTGTGTGTGTGTGTGTGTGTGTGTGTGTGTGTGCTCGCACAGCCGTGGCGTGTCCGCCGTTCCGTCCGGGCTCCGTACTGCTTGCGAGATGTACGTTTTAATTCGATGTGAAAACAGGCAGCCCATCCCGGTAGCGCATCGTAATGGGTCAGCACCCCCCCTCAGTGAGCCCGTACATGACATCTTTGCCACTGCGAACGAATTCCTTCGGCATCGTCGAACCGTTGCGTTTTGCACATTAGCTGCATCCCCGAGAGCATCGTGAAATTTCTTTTAATTAATTAATATTTATTTATTCGCACAAAGTGCTACCAGTTGCTGGCTGGAGGGGAGTGAGGATCGCCCGTTTCACCGAGGGGAGACTCTCGAAGATCTTCCAAGAGGAAAAAGAAAAGAACTGTCCAAGAAGTTTTATGGATCCGTCCGTCTGATGGTTAAGTGTCACTGCGCGAAAGTGTAATGATTGCACTCGTTGATTTGATGTTATTAGTCCTGTGTTGCGAGCTTTAAATCTTTCGCTTCAGGTTCACATCTGTTGCAAGGATAAAATTTTACGACTTAAAAACATTCAAAAATGAGGTTTCAAATCCTTTGTGGCAGCGATGTGAGGCACTGGCAGGAATGTTTGAATCCATTCAAAAACACCAAACGATCGGGTGGGGGAAAAATGACAATTTACTGCAAATGTTATTCCAACTCAACGCTATGCCCATCGACCCGACTACCACTGGTCATTGGGAAGGCAATTTTAAAATTCACAGCATCGCTCATAACTACCCAACCGTGTTTGCACTTTCCGCCACCCAGCAGCCACAATGGGCTCAGAGGGAAGTGTTAATGTCCTAACGACAGTTGTCACTGCAGCGCGGCAGCATCATGCCAGCAGCAGTACCACCACCATCACCACCAGCATCCAGTGTAATTGAATTTCACGTCACTTATGCGCCCGCTGAATGCATTTCATTTCCCTTGTTTTCCCCCCCCCCCCCCCCCCC